>BJBW01003839.1:131220-149126 GCA_004320125.1 Scolopax mira
CTGTCCCTCCCCCTCCCTGGCTAGCTCAGGCCCCTCCCCATGGGCGTGGCTCAAATGGGATGGAATACTTGTGTCCTTGCCAGGTCCTGGGAACAATTAACCCTTTCCCCACCAGACCCAGCACATGGAATAAATCCCAGCACATGGACGATTACTGCCTATAATCCATTCTTTATTGCTAAGTCATTTTTCTGTCTTCCATCCTTCAATACAGGGGAAGTCTGGACATGAGTTGTTCCAAAAACCTTAACATACTTTGAATATTTACCAGGGGACTGTATTTCAAAAGCCTTCACCATGCTCCCAGATTCCCAGTGTAAGAAAGGGGGCATATAGCTATGCATCTCCTAACTGATTATTAGTTCTACTGACATACAATGTTGGGTTACATTAATGCTGTACATTAATCATGATGTTCAGTACTCATATATAGAGGTGAATGTAGTTAACCTGGGTTTCACATTAGTATTGGACAATTGCAAATATTCTTGTCAAGAAGCTTCCAGTCTGTTGAGGCCTCTTCCACGGTGAAAGAATGGCTCTAAAATCAAGAGGTGAGTGCTTACAAAGGTCATCTAATGATAACCAATGTCTGGAATTTGTAGTCAAACAAGTTCAATTTAAAAATAAAACATGTTGCTAAAAGAACGTACTAGATTTTCCATTTGCTGTTGCCTCCTAATCAAATTTTGAACTTTTTTAGTGTATATGTCTTAGTTAAGCATAAGAGATCGAGTTCATGACAGAAGCAACTGTTTGAAAATGATAAAAGGTGTTTGTATAAATCCAGCAAATGTTTGATCTTCAGACCTTAGGCAATATCAACAAATCTCACAGTCTTCATGGAGACATAGCTCTGTAAACTTCGGAGAGGCCCTTACCAGTATGAATTAAATTCTACACACTTACCTCATATGGGTAATCCAGCTATTTACTTCTAATGTTCTTCTTTATGTACAGTGGACTTACATCATTTTTCTGCAGCACAAGTGCTATAATGGCAACATCCAAGCTACTTCTTTTTCAACAATCATTTTTCTACACTTTTCTATTTTTTAATGTACTGTTCTTCTATGTGCAGTATATTTCAGTGAAAGCTTATCACTCTAGTTCATACCATATGCTCCAAGTCCACAATTAAGCTCATCCTCAGACACTGACGGAACAAGAATGGAGAGTGATGAACAGCTCTGAAGAAATATTTAGCCATAATCTCTCCATTCACACATTTTGCAAGATCATCGACTCATCTTACCTTACAAATTAACTCTTGCTGTCAATTCTGGTGTTAATTTTCATGAATACCACAATACTACATTTATCAGAAGCCCACAAAAGAAAAAGGTAAAGCAATGGCTTAAAAATAATCTGAAAAAAAAGCTTTTGACACATTACTTGTAGCAATATTTAGTGCTAATTTTTCCTACTTATTATATTAAGAATCTTATGGTAAGAATACAGTTGGTGCCAGTACAGCTGGCTGAGTAACTGTCATATAAAAACCACACATGCTTTTAAAAATACAGTTTATGAAAAATATCCAAGCTCTTCCATATTTCTAAGTTAAATAAACTCTGCTATATAGACCTATTAAATGAAATCCCATAAACGGATTAAGCAAACTAAAAGAGAAGAAAAGTTTCTTTAGTACCATTATTGATAAACCTATTCAAATAAAACAGAAAACCACCTATGGCAACCAATGCATACAAAAACAGTATATGGCATTAAGAAGCACTATTTATTTATTTATTTATTCTGCTTATTCATTCAATTTAGGTTGCCATCCAGCAGTTGCCCACATTAAATCATAGAAACATATTCTTACCCATAAGCACGCAAAACAGTAGAGAAATAATTGTCACATAAAACGAAAATTACAGAGATATTTTGTCTTACCAACATTAAATATATTCTATTCTTTTAATTTAGTATTGCTAGTCAAAGAACTTACGCAGATTTTGTCTTAGTTAAACATAATTTCCCCTGACACTGATTTTACATCATGTGAGAATCCCTTTTCTCTGACAATTGCTTTTAAAATATGTTATACATGCATCTGTCTGTCTATTTATCTATCTCTCTATTTCTATATCTGTTTGTGTTACCTGTTTCTTTTTCCACAGGCATTAAAACGTTTCATTTTATGAACATGCTGATGTTCACAAAAAGCAAACTTTGGGGTCCCCCACTCAGGTAGTCATGTTCCTGCATGTCATCACCAGAATCTAAGTCCAGAAGATTTCACACAGACCAGATATATCTTCGACTTCTTACACATGAAACTAGTTGTTTTTTGAGTAAGAAAAGAAGCCTGATTTTCATCTTCTTTCATTTTTAATCATAGAATCGTAGAATCATATGGTGTTGGAAGGGACCTCTGGAGATCATCTAGTCCAACCTCCCTGCCAGAGTGGGTCTACCTATCTGCTAGAGCACATTGCAGAGGAACTTGTCCAGGCGGGTTTTGAATGTCTCCAGAGAAGGAGACTCCACCACCTCTCTAGGAAGCCCTGTTCCAGTGCTCTACCACTCTCACAGTAAAGAAGTTCCTCCTCACACTCCTCAAGTTATGGAACTTCTTATACTCAAATTTGTGTGCATTTCCTCTCGTCCTGTCCCTGGGCACCACTGAGAAAAGACCAGCCTCATTCTCCTGATAGTATTTGTACATCTCCCTTCAAGTATTTTTAAGCATTGATCAGATCTCCCCTAACTCTTCTCTTCTCCAGACTAAAAAGACACAAGTCCCCCAGCCTTTCCTCATAAGAGAGATGCTCCAGGCCCTTAATCANNGTTGTACCCTCTCCAGCAGTTCCCTGTCCTTCTGGAACTTAATCTAATACTGAGATTTTATTTTAATGGTAGAAGAAGACATGGGGCCTATGAGGTTTTCACTCATAGTGTTCACCAATCTAGGTAATAACATTTTTTGGACTCAACTTTTCAAATATTTATTTAACTTGAAAAACATAAAATATTTAAATTATATCATTAATAATAAAAAGAATTTGCAAGTTACACAGATAGAATTTTAACCAGCTCCTTCATAAATGCTTTGCTTCATTTGATATCTACAGTTCTATGCCTTTTCATTTTTTCCTTCTGTTCTTATGGATTATACTGTGTTTCATGTCCTTTTTTCTTCTGTCTGTATAGCCATGCAATTAGGTAGGAATCTTTCTTCTTTTTCTTTTTTGTTTTACAATGTCTTGCAAATGATACCATCCATCAGAGTAACATGTAAATTTCTGAGATATGCTTAGACATTAAAGCAAAAAATATGATCCACAAAATAATAAGAATCCAAAACCTCAAAGACCTAGGAATATTTGTTATAGATTTATTATAATCTCAAGCATTCAAAGAAAATAGAATGTATTCTGTGGGGCTTAATTATTAATATTTTAATGTCTGGTCTTAGCAGTGTTGCTTTAACCTCTTTTCTGAAATTTGTGTAGTACAATAAAGTAAGTAGTTTTTAATATCTAAAAATGTGATTATTTCACATTTAGAATAGTGTCCTCATTGTATGAATAAATATCACTCATAGTAGTCAGCATTCATTTTTAGATGTATGGGATGGTTTATAATATAGAGAAAGGACAGAGAAGTAATTTCACAACCTTCTCTAGGTATTGATTCTTTTTTTAAAATAAAAATTTAAGGTGGGAAACATGACTCTAAAACACTCAAGTAGAAGAAATCTGCTGACAAAATGCACGTAGAAGACAGCTAAGACGTGGTGTGAAGGAGGTCCAAAAGACCTTATCCCTGTCTGAGGAAAGAAGAAAAGTCATGAGAGTGCTGCTTGTGGAAGTGTTTTAGAAATTGATCCAGTGTTTCTGGACAGTGCATTAATTAACACAGAAGTGTTGCTGATCTAACTGAGGTCTGAATCAGGCAGGAAACATGACTTAAACCTCTACATAGAATAGACCTGTCCACCTCCGAGACCACATGTAGTTTATATCACTGCAGCATCTACAGCAGGATAAATCAGTTTTAGATTTTATCTATGGTAGCTCCCAAAATAATTCTCCATTTCACCCTTCATTCTTTTATGTAAATTATCTTAAAATTGTATGTATATTACTGCAAAGTTGAGCAGTCTCTTATTCTCTTTAAAAAAAAAAAAAAAAAGAGATGACATGGCTAGACTAAGATTTTAAAAGTCAAGTTTTGATATAAAACTTGAAAAAATTTGCAGCTGAGTTTCAAACTGTTGAAGCAATTGTTGAAGGTGTTCAAATAAAGTTAAAATTGCTAATCCAGCTCTAAGTTTAGTCTGCCCTATTTAATATTAGTTGAGTCGTGGGGAAAAGAACATATAGAACTCAAAATATTTGGCTTTTTTAGGCTCACTAAGAGAGATTATGCATGCATAAGACAGCTGGCGTATTGATTTCTAATGCTGCATAGATTCGTTTCAGATGTATTTCATTGAATGTTTAGCTTGCAGCTAGAGGAAACCATTCTATAGTCACTGGCAAGGGAAATCAGCATAGAAAAAATAATTTTTCATTAACAGGTCATGCAAGTCTTATTTCAAATGAAAGTAAATTTATTTCAAACTATAGATCAATATTAATCTGTGTCCAAATAGTTGTACCTCAAGGGAGTTATAATCCAAAAAATTCCTGTAAACATTCTCTTCTAAGGACTGATTTTACAATCTGGGCTGTGATTCTAATGATCTAATTAGCTGGATTGCTCTTGTATGAAATACAAGTATTTTGTCTATAAGACACAATAGCTCTGAAAAATGAAGCACAAAATAACCTAATTTGAAGGATGATGTGATTAATTGTGCTTATACTCAATATTAAAAAAATTAATCAGAATGTTTCTGGTTTAAGTAAATATGGTTTGTTTTGGTTTTTTCACAGGTTTACTAAGGAGATGATCCTTATAACTAGTTGTTCAGCTAAAGAGTCATGGCCTGTCAGAAATACTCCACCTAAAGATAAACAACGAATTGTGAAACGATGAAATGATGCAGAAAAAGCTGATGAGACTTTCCAAGTTTCTGTATTAAAGCATTAATTCAAGGAGCAGAGAGGTTAGCTTGGGAAGTTAATCAAATAGAATAGTTCTATCTTTGGGTGTTTAGTGGAAAAAAATTAGAAAAAATTAATTTGTTTTAGAAATACACACTGTACATATAGCAAAACTTTGTCTATCATAAATTTACAAACGTACCATAAACCTACGATTTAGCATTACAGATTTGTAATCTGTACACTTTAAACACTTAAGGCCAACATACAAATTCATACTGATGACTATCTGTTGATTCTGGTGGGGTCAAGTGTTGTCATTTCTAGTTCTTCCACTGCTCATTGAAGAACCTGAAAGAAATGAAAAGAAGGTCAAATTCAAGACTATGATATTACAGAACGGAAATATTTTACCAATCTCTTTACAATTTTTTTTTTTTGTATCAGAGACAGTTCACATGCAATAACATTGTTATGTAAATTTTCATCCATGATAATAGAACGATCCATGATAATAGAATGACATGACAACAAAACAAGCACATCTATTTGGAGAAAAAAAAGATTCCAAGTAATTCATTGCTTCAGCATAATAACATTTTTAGAGAAAAATCTAAAAATAGTTTGTTGAAGCTGTCCTTGATTTCTTAAAGCAATATGTTTCTGAGCAGTCTTTGAAATGCAGTTTATTGATTGTACTGTGAAATTCTTGGTTGAAGAACAGGGTAACAGAAATTAAATAGACAACAGTGTGTCAACTGTGTATGTGTCACCTCTGATGATCACCTGGAGTTGGTTAACTTCAAAAAATCAGTAGAAAGTAGATCAGAAAACTTGTGAGTGCACATAAATTTCAGATTACCTGAAAACAAGCACAATTCATCTAAGTATTCCTTATAAATATTTATCTGACAGTTGTGAGTTTATATACAGAGGCCTGGGATTTTCTGTTCAACTAATATTGGGTATTTATGTAAACTGAAATGCATTGACTTGTTTCTTTTCAAACAAGCATTAAGGCACCACATTGGAAGCCTCCTGGCTCAGCTGCGAAAAAATAAATTTAAGGGAAATCCTAGTTCCTAATTAGTCCAAATTATAAAAGGAAATTATAAATGACCAATAATAATTTTATTTATCTTTGACAATAAGACCAACACAGGGATTTGGTGTACAAGGGAAGCACATGATATTGTAGTAATCTATGATAAAATGTTTCACTCTGCTTTTCAATTTACAGGTATATTTTTAATGAATCTTGGAAAGATACACTGGCAGAATAAAACCACAGTGCCTAAGGCTTCAATTTTATGTCAAGCCTCTGAAATATGCCTACTGAAGCCAAAAAAGATAACTGAAACCTGTGTAGAAATGCCTGAGCTAGCTTTAAACTAGCTGAATTGAAGTTGATAACAGTAAACATGCAAGAGGCTGAAGCTCAGCATGAGCTATAAAATAGACCTGGGGAAAAAACATCAATACTTAGTCTGCCATAAAATTGGAGTTATTAAAACTACACTTTTACTGGTAACTGATTACCCATATTTCTGACTAAAGTATAAACACACAAACAAGTGTATATTCTCTGTGTTACTGTACACTTATTTAGAATTGGGTATATAAAGTTTATTTAGATTGTATTCTTGATTTTTTCCTCATTTGCTGATGGATTACAAACATTGAGATATTTGCAATGCTTAGTATTATTGTTTTAATATAAAATTGTATGAGAAAGCTAACAATTACTGCTACTTTGTACTGATGTGATATGGGATATGTTATGGATATGCATCTTATGCATATGGGCTTCTGCAGAGTGTCAGTCTCTTAGAGCTAATATATTATATATCCCTATATGAGACAAGCTGAAAAAAGAAAAAGGATATTCTTTTACAGGTACAATTTCCTTTCAAATTATAAGATCTGATATTTTTTTTAAAATTAAAAAAAAATGACATGTTCTATACTGAGTGATTTTTAAGGAGATCTCCACCTTGGAGAGTCACTCCAGCAGAAAGCCAGCCGACAAACAGAAAAAAACTTAAAACACAAACAGTTCAGTCTTTGGCATTATATAGTGTTATTTTGTTGTTTTTCTGAATGTGATGAAACCATTCCTGAGACACATTACTGTGTGCAATACAACAACAGTTAAATTTAGCTGTACGAGATCTCACTGTACTGTCCTTTTATACAATCTTAGCTGAAAAATAAACTGAGATGACTGGGTTTGTGTAAGAAATATGGAGTATTATAGCATCACCTGAATGAGATTCAAGTTTTTTGACTAGTAAACCAAAGTTTTTTTGTATTACTACTTAACTAGTTACTGTATATATATAAACGCATTCTGAAACGACATTTATAACACAAAAACAGTGTCCCAGGTTGGGCACCCCTGAGCAGAAGCCAGTGGGACAGAATCACTATTGATCCATTAGAAAGGTGTTGCTCTGAACAAAAGAATAAGGTTAACTGCTCCTACATGTGGAGGTTGAAGCCATTGCATTCTCTGTCCTTACAGTAACTTTGCTGTGGAAACACGGCTGCCAGCAAAAGTAAATGGCAGAAATACATATGCCGTCTTGCAAATGGCAAAACCAATAGCTTAAACTGTCAAATAGTAGCAGAAGGCACACGGCTACAGGGAGAGCAATGGGGTAGAAATATCCAAAACTGAATTTTTGAACTGCCTGATGCTTGCTACATGCAACTGGTACAGGCAGGTTGTAAATTTTTATAACATTTGGACTAAGCAAAAGTGGCATGTCTTCAATCTTCAGTTCATAAAAGGATGTGAGACTGCACCAACAGCTGCAAGGCTGATCACATGCTGTGCTTTAGCACATAGGCTGTTTAGACTGGGAAAATTGGGGGGTGTTGAGGTCTCAGAAAGAAGAGGGGATGAAAAATATATGTTCCCAAAAAGAAGTGTTCTCAGAAAGAAGGGATATGGAATAAAAAAAGGTGGAGATCCTGCATGAAGGAAAGATGCTGGAAGTGGGGGATAATCCCAGATACCAGGGACCTGCATGGTGACACATGCCAGGGGATGGCCAGGCACTTGGTCAGTGATGCCCAAAACTGGTAGCTGGAAACAGTGACCCAGTGGGAAGCAACTCAACTTTCTACCTGACCTCCAAAGTGGACGATTGAACCAACTCTGAGTCCTCATAAACTGCAAGCACTGCTGAATTCCAGAATAATGTGTAGTGACTACATGCAGCCTACAACTTTAATTATGTTGCAGAGTTGACTGCCATGCTGTACCTGCACGGACTGTCTCTCTGACATTGTAGACAATGATACTGAAGCATTTTCCTTTCTTATAAATATAGTCAAACTTGATTGAAGAATGTGTCTTTTTATATCCTACTATATAATGGAATATAGTTTATCCCATCTGAGTCTGCAGTTTGAGGGTAAATGCAAAAGGGAGATAACTCACTATCATACCCACAGCAGAACATTTCCTCTACATATCCCTGATAGGATTTAAATTCAGTTAATATACTTTTGTGTAAGCTTTGCCCTTCATTTCATATTCTTTGTGGTATGAATTATTACTGACATTTAAGAACCTGATTTTATAGCTGTGATCAAAATGGAACGCAGGTAAATAAAAAGTGACATTATACATAACACAATATAGAAGGCTATAAAAAAATGCAAATTGTAGTAGCTAATCCATGCTCATATTTAAGGACATTGAAAGTAGTAGAAAATCCCATGAAATGAGAACTAATGCCTACTTGCCTGTGGTAAGAACAGGAAAGAGAAAATAATTAAGTTATAAATCTTTGATCTGATGCTGAATACTGGTCCTGTTCCTGGGTGGTATCTTCCCTTAAATCAGTGTTAAGTCATGTATTAATAAAAAATTCTGGAAAAAATAAACCAGATGAACATTTATGACAGGAAGAAATTTATGCTATGAAGTAAAAATTATGTGCAACTTACTCTTTACTATTGTGTCAACCCAATTCCATATAAAATAGAAGATAACATGTAGTTTTTATGAGTTTTCTTGGTCTTCAATATCTAACTAAGAATCAAAGTATAGTACAAAATCCTACAAGCTTACCTGGGACACTGCATGCAAAGCCTAATATGGCACTGAAAACTAAAATAGGCCCAAATGGAAATCATCTTGATTTAAAACTGGATGAGTATTCCCATGAATGAAGACACTTTCCCAGTTTATCCCAGGTTTATCTCTTATTTCTGGTGCTTTCTGAGTTTGGGTTTGGTTTTTTTTTTTTTGGTTTGGGGTAAGGGGAGTTGTTTGAGGGTTCTTTCCTAGTCATTATCTAAGTTACTATTTTTGTTGTTAAGAGTCAACTGCTTGGTTTTCACAAAACCTTTTTTTAATCACATATCATGGAATATGGTGGGATTTTTCCATTTTATAAATATTGGAATTTAAGAAGAAATGAGTTCAGAAGAGCAAAATCACATAATTACCTACTAGGTAAATTGAAGGAGGATTTAGCACCTAGTCTTGAATATATGATTTTTTTACATATATGTGAAGAGCTACTAACAGTTAGATGATTTCTTAAGTATAAATATAAGCTAAAATTAACTCTGTGAGAGTATATACTGTGAGGGTATTGATTTCATTTGTGCAGTATCAATTGCATTCACACACACCATTTATCATTAATTATTGTTAATGATTGTTGACATTTTAAGGTTTCCCAAAGAAACTGTTATGTTTCTTGAAATTGTTTTATTTTTTTGAGCTCAGTGACTGACCAAAGTAATAACTGAAAGTTGTACTAGAAAATTTGTCACAGGCCATTTCACCAGTTTTTCTTGTAGGATTTCAAAAACCTTGAGTGCCTTCTATTTCTTTTTCTTTCTTTCTTTCTTTCTTTCTTTCTTCCTTTCTCTTCTTGTCTGTTGCTCTCTTTTTTTTTTCCATGCACACATATATACAAAGTACCACTAGTTTCTCAGCAGCACTGTTTTCATTTGCTGTTTACACTTTCTTATTCTTTAAAAAAATCTTTTAATTACATTGTACATTTTTTTTCTTCATATGTGTATGTGTCTTCATCATGCTATTTGGTCTTTGTCTAAAATCCAAGGTTTTATCCACACTAGTTATTTTGTATATAGTATATTTTTGTCCTAGGCTGAACTCTTTTACTGTTTATTTTACTGCACAGGACATCCAACTGGACCTCAAATCAAAGACTTAGAGGTCTATGGGCATAAACTCCATGGGCAATTCTGAACAAAGAACACATTTTTTTAATGAGTGAATGATTGGAAAATTCAAAAAAGGAAAGTGCAAAAAAAGGCACTAGGTACAACTTCATATTTGTACATAGACAAATAGATACAGATTTATCATCTCATGGCAGTGTGGATTGTTCTGCATTTTTAAAAACAATCTTGAAATGGTAAAAAAAAAATTACATAGATATTAAGAGTTTTTTATAAAGATCACTGAAATAAACACACATATTCATTAAAAGATATCCAAGAAATTTGGAGTTTGTTTGCATGCTAGCTTAAATTCCAGCTCATGAATAAAGGCAGGATAAAAATTTTCATTGAGAGGAGAAAGTTTTGAGGCAAACAATTCCAGGACATTTACAGAACAACTGATAAAATAACTGCTGGAATTACAAAATGTTCAGGATGTGATCAAGATCAGATTTTTTTGCTTGCAGACAAAATGTCTTTGTATACAAAATATGAAGGAAAAATATGAAACCATGTTACTTGAAATACTCTGTACAGTAGCAAGTAAAATATCTGTTAAAATGTTTTGATTTTACTGTGCTACAGCAAGTCAATTCTATGCTCAGAAGTTTTTCTATCAATGTACTGGCTGAAAGAAAAGATTTTTTTTGTCTGTGATTATTTAGGACTGTTAGAAATTGCTGTTGTAGCTAAGAATTACATTGTTTAAGATGAGGAAAAACATTAAGTGCTGCATACCATTAAGCTCTTTGCAGTAGGAAAACACTGCAGTAAAATTGCAGTAAAAATACTACATCCTCCTCTATGCTACTTTGCTGAAGAGATTACCAAGCTTTAGTTTCTTCAATGACTTGTGTAATCTAAACTTCTCAGTTTTCATATCATCAAGAAAGATAGATAGGGAAATAAAGCAGTTTGGACAACTTCCACTAGCTCCAAGCAGGTGCAGATTTGCTATACCTGCCAGCTGACCCTCATTTTGCATGTCAAACATTGCATTGAATTTGAGACAGAATTGGCAGCAATCTGAATTTAATTTAATTTAACTGCTTCTGGTTATTCTCTTACTTTCCACTGCTTTGTGATCCTTACTGCTGTTGAGGGTGTCGAGAAGATGTAGAAAAATAAAGATGAATTTTTATATATTAATGACCATTTCAAAAAGATGGAACATTCACAAGTGACTGGAAGAAAAGTGTTCAAGACTTTTTTTCTTGTTTAAGGGGTGGGAATGAAATCTTTTGTCAGAATTTAATATTTCTAGGAAATTTCTTAAAGGACCAAGTTCTAACAGTTTTATGTTTGTGCAGCAATGTTTGCTCTGTGTAGCTCTGCATGTTTACAATACCAGGAAATAAAAAGAACTTTATGTGAGAATAAAAGATATATACCTCCCAAAGCCAGAGAAAGGCAGTTCAGTGTGTCACATGTTCAGTGTGTCACATGTCTTCTTGATTCCTACACCACCTGTCCCTTTTAGTGGTGATATGGGTAAGAGACAAAGTTTCTCAGCTTCCACTCATCTTTGAACTCAGGAGGAATTATAAATTATCACTGTCTCCCATGCATTTCCTGCTACTCAGCACTGTACCCCATCTCCCCTCGCTGCTTTTCCCACTGTGGTCTTTTTTACAATCAATTAGCTCTTTTATAACCTTAAGGTCTTAAGCAAATAATGTATATATTGTAGACTGAAACCTATGCAATTATATTCCCCAGAAAACCCAGTAAGCGACAGACTGAAAGGTAGGATAAATACAAATATGACTACATTTGCAAGGTTCTAGGTGTCATGTAAATATATCCATTTTGTTTCCACTATCAAGCTATTGATAGAAGAGAACATGAGAAGAACAGATTTTATGTTATTTTTAAACATAAAAATATGACTTCCAGCTCAGGAAGACCCAAAGCCACAGACTGTTGTAGGCTTATAGACAGTATTAAGAGAATATTGTCATATATTGGCCAAATACACTCTTCCCTGGTTAAACACCACGGATGATTAAGAGTCAGATACTGGGGTAGGCAAATGAGTACGGTCTTTCGTATCAGTGAGGGAAAACACATAAGTTCAAGAATATGAAATTATATCTATTTATAATGGATATTATAGCTAACTTCACACATCTACAAGAGCAGCTAAGGTACACAGTAGTTCTCCGAATTTGTAAAATATCAGGCATAATATTAAATATTGCGGAAGGTATAGCACATTCCCCTCCTACTGCTACCTGCTACCTTTGATTTATCTTTGATTTACCTTCTGTTATATATATATATATTTTTAAAACTTACATTGGAGAAGACGAAGGTAGAAATAAATTGTTATTCCCAGCTAACCAGACAAAGAAGGTAATTATGTATTGATAAGGTCTTTTGGGCTAAGGAAGAGAAGAATGGTTTTCACATATTTGTCTTCCTTTTGACGCTGTCAGTTCCTGAGGACTCTCACACCATCTAATTAATATAAGGTAATCATTTGGTGAAGTCCATGCATCTCAAATGGATATGAAAATTCATTTAATAATATAGGGGATGAAGGTAGAGGGAGAGATAGGTACCTATGAATAGTCCCCACAAAAATTACAAAGGCAAAAACTCACTGAGTAAAAACCTGCTTAAATAAGATGTACAGGATAAGAGGTGCCTCAAGCAATATTCTTCCATGAAGCCATAGAGTGGCTTCAGGAAGGCACCTGTCTCCAGCTAGGGTTAATAGCACTGAAATAGACTGAATAGTCTCTACAGTTTAGGCTGATATTCCCCTTCTTTCTCAAAGAAGTCTTGCGTCATCTCTTACACAACTCATACAGAAGACAAGTATACACAGTGCAGCAGCAGGATCCTCGAAGGAAAAAGAGATGACCTTGAAGACAGGTCTCAGAGTGCTTTGACTACGAAAAAGAATATAATCTCCTTCTGTGAATATCACTTCTGCATGTTCATGCAGGAAGAATGACTATTGTTCATTTGATTCTGCAGCCTTTGAGCTAGACAGATATTATATGAAAATCTTCAATTGTTCAGCAACATTTTATGTGATAAGCAACTTGAAAGAGATAAATTATTTTTTTTCCATGTTATGGGTTTTAATTCCATTATGACAGGTTTTGTTTTTTCAGTAGCTTCTTATAAAGATACATAATTTGAATTACACAATAGAGTTCAATATTATCTCCAAAGGAGTCACAACACATTCCTATGCAATATACTTCTGCAATGTAACTATTTTTTATTTCCCTGACCCCTAGACTGAAACTACTGTGTGATTTCTGATGGAAAGTGCTGTTCACAAAATGCAGGTGATTATGTGTATGTGTGCATGCACAAGTGTACTGAACATCTGCCAAGTCTTTACCATTAGCTTAGAAAACATTAAAGGCTAAAAGACTACTTATAATACTGAATCTGTAATAATATACATATAATGATTTTATATTTTTTATACCACTGATTATTTATCGGTGACATGAAATTACATTTTTCCTATCTTTCATTTCTTTTCTAATTCTTTTTTTTCATTTTTTATTAATCCTAAGCATTGTTCACACATGTGTTTATTTTTTTTTTTTACAAGACAAAGTCAAGGAGATCAACATTGTTGATTTCCAGTCCCTATTACTCCTGTTGTCTTAGAGTTCATCCACACTATTCAATTCAGACAGCAGTAATCTCTGAAGTATATTGCAGCTTACTGAAAAAAGGTGTTTAATTGCCCACCTGCAATTCACAAAATACTGATAAATGCAAACTCTCAGTTGGTAGTTCTTGTCCAGCAACTGAGTTCTGATTAAGGAGAACTTGAGGATTTGGGACAAGTGAATAGTGACAATTAAAAGTCTTGGGGAGTCTCTCCTTGATAAAACAGCAATTGATTGCAATGGGATCTCTGGTAATTTTATATCAAAGTAAGCACCAGTTTTTATAATTTAATAAAGGGTAAGGAAAATAAGACACTGGGCACATTACAATACCTGGACGAAGATATCCTCAGCAGAACCTGCACTTTCTGCTGTGCTATGGTCCAAATTGCCTAGGTCAGAAATAAAAAGACTGTTGTTTAAATACTAAAAAGGGACAAAAGTGTGTCCACGTGTTACTGAATAAATACAGATATTTAATAAAAACAGTTTCCATACTTTCAGCTTTCCCTCTGTCAGAATCCATAATTGTGTTGTGAAAGTTTTGAATGGCAAAGTTGAACAGCTATGCAGCTATGTAAAATATATGACAATATTTGAT
The DNA here is from genome assembly GCA_004320125.1 of Scolopax mira. Lineage (NCBI taxonomy): Eukaryota > Metazoa > Chordata > Aves > Charadriiformes > Scolopacidae > Scolopax > Scolopax mira. The sequence continues at coordinate 145,683 of BJBW01003839.1, forward strand.
CCCGAGAGGAAATAAAGATGCTGTATTAAGTCTGTTACACTATGAGAAACCATAGTTTAATTTCCATATATGTTGATGATCTGGAGAATCAACCTAGGTTATTAATAATGGGTTTCTAAAGTCACGACTTCTCCCTCAGTCTTAAGTAATGCTGGATAAAATAAGCAATATAGCTTGGGATTAACATAATGAAAATAAATTCTAAGGTTATCAATTGGATATTATTGAAAAGTTTGTTAGAATACAAATGTGTTGTATAGAATGATCTGTTTAAAATCTTGTCTGTTGTCATCTTTTTTAAATGACTCCCTCCTTCAGCTTTATAGAAAAGTAAAGTAAAATCAAGCAAGAGACTGAATTTATGTATAAGTGTGGCTGGGTGGCCAGGTTAGTGTGCTTTTAAGTTCTGTACAACTTAATTTTTTTTTATTTCTTACATAACAAAAGCTAGAAGTTGCCAGTTTTCAGGGCATTAGTTTTTGCAACAGGGACATAAAGATTTCTAATTTAATTTTCTCATATAAAAATGAAATCCATTTTAAACAATTTTAGTGAAATAATTCATTATAAATAAATTCCAATACTCCAAATAAAGGGGAGAATATTCCTTATGAAGTACAACAGTTTTGTGCAGTTTCATTATTGATCTCTGTTGTAATAAGATTAGGATTTTATATGTTCTTGCTTTCACAAAACACTGCATTAGTTTTTTTTATAGTGGACAGATCTGTATCCATCAGTTGTTTATATTCAACGTTAACAAAGCTTTTTTCAGTAAGACAGGATGTATTTTCACTTCTACATTCCGATCACATGGAAACCTCTTAGTCAAAAGCAAAGAATATAATTTGAAAATGTACCTAAATTTTAGCTGCCACTCATTACCGTGCTCTCTTATCTTGGCAGTAAAAACAAAGCAGAACAATCTAAAATGTCTCCTTGTCTTTGAAGCCAATCTCCTGTATATTTTACTTTGTTCTGTGATGTAAAATGCAATGTTATGTAGCATCAAAAAAGCAGAAGTATAGGAAAACCTGAAAAAGAATAGCAATGTTTTATGACTACTTCCTTTTGTCTTCTTCTTTGTGTCGTATGAGATGAAATGTTTTCAGCAGCTGTCAGCACTGTGTAAATACAATGGTCACTAATTTAGAAGTTTTTAAACCAAGGGAAAGCATATGAAAACAAATATGATAAAGAAGGAACCCGCTTTTCTTCTTTATCAATTTTTTCTTGACAAACAAGCAACAAGAGTTGCCAGAGGGAAGAGTAGGAGTGTCATAAACATGACTATAAAAAGCCTTCTTTGTCTTTTATTAAATAATGAAAAAACATTATTTCTCTCCTCATTTCTTTGTTGCATACCTGCATTTTGATAATGCAGTCACTTAGAAAGACCAGTCCACCAGTTTAAAACATAACAGACATGATTATCGGTGCCACGGTATTGAAAGTGGTGGTGGGCATTAATCACTGGGTTGAACTATGTTAGTCACTCAGATGCTTGGACTACCCTGGCATGGCTTCTGCAAATAGGTTTCTAAGCACAGGGGTTTTTTTCAGTCTCAGTCTGGCTCCCTTGTTATATCTAGCAGGCTCTAGCTCTTCTTACACTAATAAAAATAGTCAAAATACTTCATACGTATGAGAAATTGTATTAAAGGTGGGTTTTTTTTCTTAGTTTAACTTCCTGAGTCTTAATCCCTTACTAAATGTTGTCAAGTATTAACCACTAAGATGAACTGTAATGTGTAGGCTTTATTTAGTATCTGCAAATAGCTGTGAGTAATCCTCATTTAGGCATGGATCTAATTCACATGTACTTTTGGAACTGAAGAATAGCATTAGAATTAAAATGAGAATATTTGAGAGTTTATTTAAATAAAAAATTGAAAATTAATATGATTATGTAACCTTATTTTTCCTCGTATTTTAAATTTTCACTTGAATAAATGCAGTCAATTATAGTTCACAGAAGTAACTAAACTAAGGTAGTGAGACAGTACATGCGTGCATTTAAGCTTATACCATTTAATGTGTGCATATTATAGACATGCAAAAGGAAGGTATTTCCTATTTTTTAACTTAAGTAATAACCATAGAAAAAGTTCTTCATCTCAGTGATAGAAAAGTACAACTTTTTATATTAACTCAGTGCTATCAGCAATATGTACTATCATTTTGCATTCTCTGCTAGCTGGAATAAACTTAAAAGTGTTTTAAGATTTATCATGAAGAAAAATACATGATAAAATAAGTAATTAAGAGCACAAAAGATTATAGATTATAGTTAAATTAGCCTATTTCTTCTTTAAGAGTTTGATAATCTGGACTCATATCACTACAACACTTTATTACCTGTTCATATAGCGTTAATTACTGATAGTCTGCGGATCAGAAACATACTGGAGTTATAAACAAAAAAATAAAAAAAGATTTGTTAATTATTTATTTCCTCACTGTGTTTGGTTATGGCCCAAGGAAATCCAAAAGTTATTTTCAATGTTTCCATCGTTTGGGGTCTAAATTTTTCAAGAATAAATTGAAGGTTTTTTATGTACCTGGGCTAATGACCCCTACTTTGCTCTCAAATTTAAATGAGATTTACATCTAATCAATATTCAAAATCTTGATGCTTTCTGTTACAGAAAGAATTTGTAATGACATGATCAGTTAATTTATTTTCCTGAGGATACCAGTTAAGCACATTCTTCCAGAGTCAACACTCATGTAATACTGTATGGGAATTTGAGACTGAAATGAATGCCAGGCAGCAGAGCAGTGTGATTGTCTGAGGCATGACGTTTGCTGACTTATACTTTGTGTAGTCGTTTACTGTTATGCAAAGTGGGTACAGATTGTTACCAAAACAGATTTTTCACCAATATTTCTGTGAACAAGTACCCAAGGTAAAAGTGACTATATCAGGCAATAGGGAATGTTGCTAAGTGAGCAGCCAGAGCATTTGCTTAAGCATTGTACAGGGATATGGAAGTGAAACTCTGCATGCAGTTCTGTTGTTCAGGCTTTATTGTCCACATCTTGTCACTTTACCATGAAAGGTTCAAGCCAAACCTTGGAATTCCTCAGAGACATATTGATTTGCCAAGATTCAACCCACCACTTGGAGCAAATCTGTTCATGACTTAATTAGAAGGTTTTAAAAAGGGATCATTTGTAGGTTGTTTTATATTGTATAAGTGAGATTGTGTGTGTATATACTTTGAAATCCCTGTATTCAAGTTAATTGAATTATGTAGCTATGCAAGAATAGATTAGGAAATATATATAATTTGTTTTTATCTAGAATTTAAGAGAATTTTGAGACAGTGACACACTTAGTAAGCAAATAATAAAAAAGATTCCCTCACTTCCTTTTTCTTGATTTTTTTTCCCTTGATTGAGAGAAGAGGCTCCAGGGAGACCTAATAGCAGCCTTCCAGT
>BJBW01003840.1:300-36014 GCA_004320125.1 Scolopax mira
TTATTTTTGTCAGAGTTAGGTTGATGGTTGGACAAGATGATCTTGAAGGTCTCTTCCAACCTAGAAGATTCTATGAAATTCAAAGAACCGTGTGCTGGACTAAAAAATAATCTTTATTCCCCAAAGCTAAAGATAGAAAAGAGAACTTTTCTCTTGGGGGACCTTGCTCCCACACCGCGCTGTGGGTTCTGTAGCTGCTATCAAGACCAAAACATAAGCAACTTGATCAAGACCTTTGTGTCTCCCTCGTTTGTAGTGGGGAAGGCTGGTTTGTTTATCTCTGTTCCCATGTTTTGAGGAATCTGGGCCCTGGTTGGTGCTTCCTCTGAGTTATGGCCTTTCCTCCTCCCCCCGATAGAATCAGCCCCTCTCTGAGATGTAATTTATTTAGTATTTATTTATGTAATCAAGCCCCTGCAGATGTAATTTATTTAGTTTATCTGCTTTTGCTCCTCCGATAAGGAGGAGGGAAACCAGAGAGTAACGACGAATCCTCTGTTTATTTGTGCTGTCTGGGACAGGAGGAGGGTTTGGTTACATTCTCTGATTTTCACTTTTAAATCCCTGGATGCTGTGGCTGTGCGTAGAGCTACGGAAATCAGATGTGCAAGCAAGTATTTATACGTTTGAAAATTAGGCTTGTTACTCCATCCCTCTGCCTTGCTTATTCTGCAGTGTGGTGTTTTTTTTTTCTTGTTTCCCCTCTGCTCTCCCCCCTCTAAACTTCATCTGAGCAGGTGACACCACCCCTGTTTTGATTGCTAGTGTGAGTTACGTGGCCAGTATGGAGCAGGGTCTTTTTTTAACTGCTCTGGTTTAATTCTGGAACAGTATTTGTATGGGAATATACTGAGTTTCTTTATTCTCCAGAGAGAAAAAATACATAGAGGTGGGTAGGAGCAAGGGATGGCTTGGTACGTACAGCTAAGAGAGTTTTTATCTTTTACCTAAATGTTTTTTTGGTATTTTTTCGTATGAGAATTGTTTGTGTAAGAGTAGCTGTTGTGTTATCTTCTTGGCCTGGCTTGTATCTCCTAAGAGGGTCATACAGGAGAGCCTTATGTTTGGCCAGGTAAACCCCCAGAGTAGAGGAGTAAATTCTGGCCTTGATTTGGCCTTAGGTGCTTGGGATTGGATTCATTGCAGCTGGCTGTAACCTTCTGAAAAGCAGGTATTTAGTCCAAGCTAGTTTTCTAGGTGTTATTGTCCAAGGGAAGACAAAAAGCTTCCGTAGGGTGATTTATCCTCTTCTATTCTAGGTAAATAAGAGGATTTGCTTGCCTTTAGTGACCTTGAAAGGGTCTAGATTAATTTTTTAGGTGGCAAAAATTGGGGAGTTGTCTATTTTTTTATGAAGTGGGAGAGAGGGAGCACTGGGAAGGGAAAAAAGTGGGGGAGGTTTTGCAATCTAGCCTGGGAGTTTGCTGTGTTACCTGAGAGGTTTGAGGCAAGTGAGTGTCTTGCTGAGTTTGGGATCACTCGAAGCATGTGAAATATTCTATCTGTGGGGTAGTGCAAACTTGTAATTTGGAAATTGTAACTAAAATTATCTTTCTCTAGGTTCTGTCGTACAGTGTTAAAAGATCATAATTTGACAACTCAACAGTCTTTCCATCAACTTGCACCAAAGAAATCATTTCTTCCATCTGCAGTATGGCATAATGCAGGTAAATACTAGTTAAAAATTAATAGATGAGTGCGTTATGAGCTTTTATGTCTTCTGATAATAATGAAAGTGTAATCTGACTGTGGTAGCATTTCCTGGGTGGTTTCTAATGATGTGCTCGTGCACTTGGACATTTGGAGCTTGGGGAGAAGATGTAGATGGCTCACTATGTGCCTGATGATAAATGTTTTGTCTGTGTCATTCAGCTGCCAAGACTTAGAAGGGGCTTTATTGGTGCATTTCTTAATTTAATTTCTGTCTTAGTGTAAATGTATCCCTTGTGAAAGCTTTCATTTTGCCTTCTCTCCTGCTTTAGCTCCCGAGCTCTGCCAGATAAAATTGCTAACCATCCAGATGGAACCTAGCAAGGATGAAAGCAAAGCTTTTCATTCTTAAAGCTGCAATATTTTCTTTTTTTAATTTTCCCCCTCTTGAACACGTATCAAAGTGTAGTTCATCAATGACAATCTCCGTTAATTCTATCTGCAACTTGATATTACCCTGAAAAAGCAATGCTTTAAGATTGAGTTTGTTGCACCTACCATTTTTTGGTAGGCTGTAATGCTCAGAAAAGAAAAAAATAAATCTGTGAAACTTGCACTACAGAAAACCATTGTGATTTTGCACCTGCCTGAGGGATTTAGCACCTGCTTTCCAACACTGTAGCAGAAAGGGTCTAAGACAAAAAAAATGTGCGGGTGTTGTTGTGTTGAATTAGTCACAAATGGAAATCTTATTTAAATGAGTCTGCTCAGGCAGAAGTTTCTTTTTAATTTTGATTTCAGAGAAGTCCAGTCTTATCTGGACCATTTTTCCTGTTTCAGTTCAAAACAACAGGCAGGCTCGGACCAGTCGACTTGGTATTTTATCTGCTTCTGCTAAAGTGGCCTCTCTTCGGTGTCCTCTTCTTCAGAGAGCAGAGCAGCTGTGCAGGGCCTTCCTCAGAGGCTTGAGGGAACCCCTGTCTGTGTTTGATGTGGATACAGCCAATTACCCACTAAGTAATGATTGAAAAATCTGCTCTTATTATCTGCAGATCTTCCAACTGCAGAAGACAGTTTTTAAAGAACAGTAGGTGCCCCCGTGGGTTGCACTAGATGAGCAGCGTGCAAGAGCTGGTAGTAACCCATTGCTTTCAAAAAAATTGGCAGAGTGCACTTAATTTGCACCATCCAAATCCCCTGTTGGTTATTTTTTAACTACACCGTTACGCTGGATGGGATTTTGGATGCCACCTGGATCTCAAAGATAAGTAGTTCTTCCATCCTGGTGGATAAAGCTGACTCGTTGCTGCTCTGTTGGGATTATTCTTTTCATGTTAAGATTAAGTACTTCTGTGTGAAGTCTTTTCTTCCTTTAAAAAGAACGACAAGAAAAAAGGAAATAAAATGGGGTATGTGCATACTTTGCCATTGTCCATATTCAAGTCACGTGGGTTCTTCCAATGATAGATACAAGCAGTAACAATTTGGAAATTTATAAAGAGCATGATTTGTCATCTAATACTGGGGAGTCACGGGCAAAATGGGCAGTTTGGGAAAATGAAAATGTCAGCTCCTTTTTGCTGCTTTAACTCCCCCAGTTGCATATGTTTTGAAGTTACATGAGCTTGTTTCTCAAGTATAATTTATTTATAAATATTAGTTCCTAGAGGCTTTTGGTTTTAACATGCAGGGGTTTTTTCCCTGAATGTTTGTGTTGTCTGATTCGAAGGGAGAGTTAGAAAGGAGGACTAGGAAGAGAATTAGGAGATGGGAAGCTGTCCTTAACTGATGTTAAGCTTCACTGGGACATTGGGCAGCTGCTGCGTGGACCTGCCTGCAGAAAAATATGCTATTAAATGTACACTGTTAAATGCAGAAAATTAACAACAAGATCAGTTGTTTTTTCTTACCCTCTTCTAGTGAGAGAAAGACCCATACCTCAAAAGGAAGCTCAGTAAAAATTTTATCTTTTAAACATCTTTACCAGTGAAGTGTAAGTAATTTTATTTTGAATAGTTTGGTCAGTTCAATTTACAGAGAATAAGTGATGGCTTACAGTAATTTTTCCCTCAGAAAATAGTATAAGCAGGGTGTGGTTCATTGAAAGTGTTGTTTTTCTTGTGGTTTTGGTTTTTTTTTTTTAATAGAGATGAAAAATGAAATAAAAACCATGCCCCATAAATTATGTGTATTTAGTAAAACTGAATGCACTTTGAACAGGAAGTGACAATGCTGCAAGAGGGAGTTTCCAGCATTTGAGGATAATAAAATAAAAATAAAACCTCAACTAAATGCAACAGAGAAATAAATGTTGAATCTCTTGGCCTTGAGAAGAAAGCGAGGGTGGTACTGGCCTCGTGCAGTTTGATGCTGTTGCAGTAGGGTGCTTTTTAGTAAATAAAACTTTGCAAAAGATGCAAAGACAAGGTTCCATTGATCTTGTTTCCTGTGAGATAACATCCTGTGCTTATCCATCTCTGTGTCAGTCTGGAGGCCTTCCTGGAACCCCTTGCATTGTGTTTTAAAACCCCGTTGCTGCTCTGGAGCAGCGATACCCGGGTCTGGGCTTGCTGAACTGTCGGGATCCTTGGCTTTTTTTTAAGCAACTTAGGTCTGATTACATTATTTTTCTTCTTCTTCTTTTTGTTGTTTATTTTTTTTTTGTGTTTGTGTTTTGTTTGTTTGTTTTTAATTTCCAGTAAGATGTATGTTTATTCAAACTCAGGACACACCAAATCCCAATAGCTTGAAGTTTATTCCAGGGAAGGAAGTGCTGGAGTCCAGGACTATGGAGTTTTCCACACCAGCTGCAGCATTTTGCTCACCTTTAGCAAGGTATTATTAAACACATCATACTTTGGGGGACTGGTATGGGCTGTGTGTCACAACTGATGTTTTGAAGCACAGCTTCTGATCATCCAGCTCCTCCTTATCCTCAGGAGCAGCTTGGTTGGATTTAAATTTTTAATACCTCTTTACTTGTGCATAAAATGAAGGCTGGGAAGACCGTCGTTGCTGAAGCACTCTTCTCAGCTGTATTGCAGCAGAGTGCATCGTGGGCTAGTTTATTCAGTGGGATTGGTGGTGTTATAAATGTTGAACAGTCACCAGTGAGACCTCTGGCTCCAATTTTGCAAAATCATTCCTGTCAGAGCACTTTTAAGTAGTTACCTGGAAATCATGCGGCTTCTCAGAACCAGGAAATAGCGTAACAAAGTAGATAGTTCCCAAATACTACAAATCCAGTGCAGTAGCTTGCTTGCTTTGGCAGATGTCGGTGCTAACCTGAGCTACAAAGCCAGTGGATTTTTCCTTCACAAAGTTTTATAACATTTCTGTCCAAGGAAAGCCAGTTTTTGCCCACTTGGTCAGGCTGGATCTATAAAAGGTCTTGAGAGTTGCAGCATAATCTGGAGTAAGAGTTGCTGAGCCTGGTAATTGATTTGTATCATCTTGGTGTAGATGTTTGGAGCATCCTCACAAGCCTCTCTGGGAATATTTAGAAGCATCTGTTTTTACATGTTTGTTGTTGCTCTCACATGGGCCTCTGAAAAGAAACTCTACCTGATTTGTGGGCGGAAGGGCTTCTGTTTGGGGCTGAGATCCAGAAACGCCGCAGTGGGGTTACCTCCCAGAGCCTCCTTTAAGGCAGCTTTGTTTACATTGGAAGAATTATATGCAAAAGTAGATGCTGTTTCATTTGACAGTGTCTCCAGGAAGCCTGGGTTTATCAAAGGTGAGCGCTGACGTTTCCAAAGGTCTCTTGCAGAGCTGTTTTGAGAGCAAACAGGATCTTTATAGAAGCAAAGCTGTGCGACTTCAAGTAACAAATACAACATGAAAGGTTTTTGAGGACATCAAAACACGTTAGTGGAATGCTGGAGCTGTAGGATCTGATTATGCCAAATTGCATCAGGTTGCAGAAGGCAATCAGCTGTCAGAAAGTGGCTTTTTGTTGTTGTATATCTGCTAATAAATGTTTTCATCAAAGAAGATGTGTGTGCTGTCATGTGGCCTGTGGCACAACAGCTTCATTATGCAGGTTAATGGAAAAAAATTGCTTACTCTGCATCATTAAACCCTAGATTATCTGTTGTAAATGGAATAGTCATTTATTTTAAAAAGGAATATTTGTTTTCCAAAGACGTAATAAAAGCTTTCTGAAGGGGAGAGTTATTTAATTGCAAACTTCATTGTATTAAGTAACTTCAAAATCCAGTTGGTTTAATGTTACAAAAGGCCAGAACACGTATTGCTGTTGCCTGTGTGGAAATTCTCTCAAAAGGGGAGTGTGAAATCTCTTCTGTCAGTTCTTGTCACGCATTCCTCTGTGATAACATTTCTAATTCCTTCATTCATTACAGTTTTGATGTTTTCCAGTCTTTCAGGAGAATATATTTTCTCCTCCCCTTTCCCCCCCACCCCTAATTAAAAAGCACTTCCAGCCTTACACTGTGTTTAACTCTGAGTGTTTCCTACTTTTAATGATTTTTTTTTTTTTCTTTACTCTTCAGGAGTAGCATTGCTTATTTATTCTGTAGGTGAATTAACCATTTGTGGAAATTGGTCTTTACATCCTCATTCTTATTTTTAAAATATTGCCAAAAATATGTTCTTTCCTACCATCTAAGTTGCTGTGTTGTGTGATAATTTACCACTTCCTTGTTGGGTGCTGTATGGGCCATTTCAAGTAATTTAGTATGAATATTTTTCCTAAACCTTTGTGTTTTTCGTGTGCCATACAAATGACTAAAAACATTAAAGACTGCCACCAAAGTGAGTTGGTGTGTTAAAGCCTTGTGGACTGCTTGTCACTAGTCCTTTCATTTATTTATTGAAGGCAGCTTCTATTGAACACAATTGCTTTAAATAACTTGATTTAATCTGAGGAACATTCCTTGTATTTGTGCTATTCCTACCTGAAACAATAGGAACCTACTGATGGATGCTGTAAAAGACATTTTAATTTACAGAATATGATTTTGTTTTTAAAGAGAAACTGGAGAGAGAGTAAGTCTTTCACACATCTTGTGGAAAAGTCTTGTAAGATGTGTTTGTTTTTACTATGTACTCAGCTTCGTGGCAGGACTCCCTTCCTCTCAGTAAGCTGTAGGTGAAGTAACGCTGAGTTTCTCTTAGTGGTTCTGGTTTTAGTGCTCATTTTTGTCTAGAAATGTATTCTAGAGCTTTTATTTTTCCGTGACAGATTAAATTAATCCTTGTGGCCTGAAAGATGCGTGCATTTTGATGTTTTGATTTGTTTTCCTAACAGACAGTTATTCAAAATCGAAGGAGTTAAAAGTATTTTCTTCGGACCAGACTTCATCACCATCACTAAGGTGAGGAGAGCAGAGGGGGTGGGAGCAGGAGACCTGCAGGGAGGCTTCTGAAGGAGCTGGGTGGAGGGGTTGCACCTGGGTTGTGTTTGCCCAAGGTGAGGAGCTGAGGGCAGCAGGGATGAGGTGTGGTGTGGGAACCACGCAGTTATGCTCTTGCTGTGTGAAAAGCACCAGGCAATTCTGTAAATTGTCTAATTTGGCTTAGAATTAACTGAAATCAAACAAACTCTGGAACAATTTGGTAAAAAAACTGAAGTGGTGTTGGTAAACAATAGTAAAAATACTCCTAATGTATTTAGAAGAATTTATTTTTCACCTCTTTTTAGTTAATATTGGCATGCAAGCAAGGAAACTTTGCTATTGACTCTTATAAATTGAGTCTTACTGAAGTTTTTTGGCAAAGTTGGACTTGCCAAAGTCCTGAAATTGAATACACGCATCAAATGTGAGAGTTAATTATGATATTTGTAATGCAAGAAGGATCTCTGCATAACTTATTATTAGGAGGCAGATATTCTGGCTTTAATAATTTTGGTTTTGGTAATTTTTTCTATTTCTGCTTCTCAAAGGAGAGTGAAGACCTGGATTGGAACTTACTGAAACCGGATATTTATGCAACTATAATGGATTTCTTTGCCTCTGGTTTACCTGTGGTTACTGATGAGGCACCCAGGACAGATACAGGTAAATCAAACTCTTCAGGAAGAGGGCAGTATCTGCCTTTGAGTTTAGTTTTTTCCTTCAGAAAAGCCTGCAAGAGAATTTAAAGTGAAAACTGCTAGAATTAACAGGAGAGACTTTTCAGAGTGTGTATGTTCTAGCAGAAGTGATGCTGCGCTGTTACCAACGGTGAATATAAAGCCTGGTTTGTGTCTGCTGGGCTCAGAGGAGTCTCTCTCTGCTGGAGCTGGGCTGGCCTCTGGGTTTTGGCAGTGTGGGCCGTGGGGGTTGGACTAGATGATCTCCAGAGGTCTCTGCCAACCCCACACCATTCTGTCATTCTGTGGGCTGTTGTACTTTGTCTGAGTGAAATACTTTTGTACCGAGGCCCCGTTCAGGAAGCTGTTGGGTGTTGCTGCAGATCCTGTTTGTATGAACACCTACAAAGGCTTTTATTTCCCTCCTTAAATTAAAAAAAAAAAAAGTGAGCAGGCTTTACGTCCATGTTTTAATGATAGGTTTATGGTCTTATATGAACACGAAATAGTAACAAGTCTTTTCCAAACAATAGAAAGTACTTGAGAATAACTTACAGTTTAACTCAAGGGGGTATTTTGCCTTTTATTTTCTCACTTGCAACTTAAACAACTTTTTCCAGTATTTTAAGGAAGATTATGGCTGTTGAATTCCTCTCTGCTCTGTTATGTCTGGATTTAATTTCGATATTAATATGGACTTTATTTTATTTGAAAAAGCTGTCTTTAAAAACGCTTCTGTGAGACCAACAGTGACCGTAAAATTGCATCCAGAGCTGCTAAACCCAGATGCATTCATAATTCTTATTTTGATGAATTCTTCAGGTTGCTAGAACTTTCCTCCTGAGGATCTTGCCTTAGGTTAACCTTATTCCATCCTTGTTGAATGTTGGTTGTTGCTTCCTTTAAAAAGTGGTGCTTCTACTGTCTGCTGAGGCCTTTGCCTGTTGAGGAGAACTCTGAACCAATATTGCTTTTGTCAGCCTGGGATGTAAATAAGGATAATGGAGGAAAAAAATATTTACTCTGAATTAAGAGCTTTGGTTTCAGTCATCTCGCAATGTTTTTATGCCATTTGGTTCTGCCATTATGGATATGCAGTGTTAGTAATTGTATCAGAATTCTCTCAAAGTTCTGATTCACACATTTTTCTTTTCCCCAAGCTGCATCAGAAGAAGATGATGAAGTTGTACTGATGATTAAAGAACTGCTGGATACAAGAATAAGGTAAATCAGGAACATTACTGCTAGATGGAGTGGGGTTTGGGTCTTGGGGTTTGGCTTTATTTAGGGAGTGGTGCCTTTCTCTTTGGGTCTGTGTGGTTTCATGGCTCAGTATCTACTGTGGGGCTGGAAAGGACAAAACTGGCCAGAGTTAAGAATGCTGTTTCCTCTGAAAATTTTCTGTCTGGTTTTCCTGTTCAAGCAAACTGTGCTGAGCAGAGTCCTTAATGTGAAGTGATTTTAGAACCATGTATATTCTGACCCTTCACAGTGCATTTAAACAGGTCCATTGGATTTAACCTGGTTATTTGTAAATACTGAAAACAACCCAATCTTCGCTTTTACAGTAACTTTTTTTTTCTCTTTTGTATTAGTCTCTGTCTCCTTCCTTGTCCTTCCCTTGCAAGTATCCCAAAGTAGTTTTTCCTCTTGTATCATACTCTAAAGAAAGATTTACTGCTGGGTTTCCCTCACTGTCTGGGCTTCAATTTTGTCCTCATCTCCTGTTGCAATTTTATTGGCATTCTAACACAACTTGAATTTAGAAACTGGTGGTAACTAATGAAGTCTCAGGAGTGGCTAGGGATCATGTTATTTACCTGAAGTATATTTTTAAGCTCGTTAATTGCCTTCCAAAGTGAACTGAAAGGAATAAATAACTTGACATTTTAGATGCAGGGAAAAATTTCTGCCATGTTTCTGAAGCAGTGATACCCGATGGTGACATCTTTCCCAGCTCACAAATTTCAGGAGCCAGAAACACTTATGTGGGTCAAAATCACAAAATGCAGTTTAATTTTTTCAGAAGTTACGATGAACTTGGGGGTTTTAATTTCTTTTTTTTTAGATGCTGCATTTTAAAAGGGATTCTTAAAAATACTCTTTTGGTTATCTCAGAGCTGACATACGGTACTGGTTCATTTTCCTGAAAGGAAAGAGGGAGAAAAGCAGAAATGAGCTTGAAACATTTTTTTTTTCCCAAGCATATGTGCTAAATGTTGAAAAGTGTAACCCAAATACCCTGCTGTATAAAGCTGTGGCAGAAAGCACAGTTTGGGAGCTTCAGTTTAAGCTCCCTATAGTATCTCAGCCCTTGATTGCCCAGTGCCTTTCCTAATGGTCACAGAATTTCTGCCCAAATTTCTGCTTCTCCCCACCTTTTCCTTTCTTCCATTCCCTTCCCCATGCACCCCTCAGTGGACTGAGAAGCTGTTGAAGGGAATATTAGCAGTACTGTATCTTCATTTTACTGCAGGGTAGTTTACAGAAGTTATATATAAACCAAAGGTGCATACAGAACACTTATTATTTAATCGTTCAAGTATATGTGTAAAGAAGGTGCAGGATGGAGGGAATGTAGATGTGAAAGGTCCTGTAGTGTGTTTAAAAAAGTTAATTTCAACTAAGATGCAATTTTTAGTCATGTTCTCTGGCTTCCTGGAATGGGGGTGATTTGCTGTGGTGAGTTGTTAATAAATGAGTCGGATTCATAGATTATTCTCTTAGGAATGAAGCTCTCAAAAGAGTTATTTTGGAAATCAGTATAAAGAACTTCTGTTAGAGTAACTTGATGGTTTTAGCTTAGTCTGTAAAAATGTTGCTATGGGGATACAGTTACAATGCTGGGCATTTGGTGCTTGCAAAAGGAGACCAGGCTGCAGAAATGCTAACGGTACTGGGATGTGATCTTACCAGATGCTGGTTTCTTCACCCTTTAGCGGGATTGAGCTTTTCTGTAGCTGGAGCTTATTTCTGTCCCGTGGAAGCTGTGGTGAACTGCAGGTTTATGGAAGCACTTAAGGACTTCTTCTCATTGTCCCAGGTCAGGTAACAGGGCATGTGCATCGTGTGGCAAGACACATACCCACTGCAGTTGGCACACAGCGGAGGCAACCATCGTTACATGGAGAGAGCCTCATGGCAAACCAGTATTTCTTTGCAGGCTGAATCGAGCTCTGTTCTAAGCTGCTTAGTCTGGCCTAGAATTTCAGTGATTCCTTCCTGTGCTGCTACATTCATTGCAAATACGTTTTGCTCAATATTCTACAGAAAAACAGTAGCCCTCAATGTGAGAGAGTCCAGCAAAGTATGTATGGCTGAAAACTCAAACCAGGTGCTTGTAGAGAGAGTTACTATTTTGTGAAGCTTTACTAAGGATTTCTGGAAGGAAACATTTCAGCTTTAAATGGAGTGTTGTGTTCCATCAGGCCGACAGTGCAAGAAGATGGTGGTGATGTTATTTATAAAGGCTTTGAGGATGGGATTGTGCAGCTGAAGTTGCAGGGTTCCTGCACCAGCTGTCCCAGTTCCATCATCACCCTGAAGAATGGGATTCAGAACATGCTCCAGTTCTACATCCCTGAAGTAGAAGGCGTGGAACAGGTGAGAGATGGAACGTGGAACAGGGTTGGTGAGAGATAACAGCTGCTTTCTTTTAAATGGACAAGAAAGTCCCTTTTCAGCATGGACATGTTTAAGCAAAAGTACAAAATCTATAAATGCAGTTTTTCCAGGTCAGAAGCTGTATCTTAGCAAAAGATCCAGAATTCTGCCAAGTCCTGTACAACCCCATGCACCAAAACCTGCTGGGGAGTTCCTGGAGGAAAGCAGCTTTGCAGAAAAGTTTCCTGGGGTGCTGGGTGATGCCACGGTGACAAAGGAGGCTGATGATAGCCAGGGCTGCTTTTAGAGGAGTGTTGTTGCCAACAGGCTGAGGGAGGTGGTCCCTCGTTGGACTCACCACATGCCCATGTCCCTCTTGCACTGGGGAATCCAGACCTGGACTCTCTGTTTGCCAGTGACTGTTACCTTTGTGTTTGGGGACTCTTTGTGATAATAAGGGGCAGGCCTTTGTCCCTTAAAACACCAATGCTTTTACTACCTCATTAAAAATCTGATAATGCTGTAGTGATTGTTTTAGTAGCCTTTGTAATAACTTGACCAGCTCCTATTAGTTCAGCCACGTTTCCTCCTGGAATTTTTGATTACCAGTTGTTTCTTACTTTTTTCATGTGACCATTGTCATTCAGCAGCGTAGAATAACCCCTTGGTCCAGCAGGGGTTTAATGTAATAAATTCTCTGTACCATCCTACGGGACTGAGAGTTTAAACTGTTTACCTAAGCTACTTCTGGATTTGTTTTCAGGTTGTTGATGATGATGATGACGTGGAGAAAGAAGCAAATTCTACTTGAACTTGCATCATTTATGGCTGAATACGTATTTACCTCCTGGTGTACGTAAACTATGTGCTGAGGAACAACCAAATTTGCCTTCTCTTCAGAAAAATAGTTGCACTTACAGCTGTGAAAGTGTATCATCAGTTTAAGCAGTTTGTTCACTTATTTATTAAATGCCCTGCATTCAAAAAAGAATCCTTTTGCTTGACTTTTTACTATGTCTTAGGAAAGAAATGGTGGGCTTTAAAAGTGGGGAGGTGTCTCTCCATTGTTCTTTCATACAAAAAATTCAAGACCGAAAAAAGAGAAGGCAGAAATAAAATTGACTTGACTGGTTTTTTTGTGCAATAGAATTATTAAATGTTTATTCCCTCAAACCTCCTTACGGGGCTTGCAGGACTATCTGCCCTTGCTCTATAATTGGGAAATTCAGGAATTTTAATTTTATCAAGTCTTCTTAAAAAGCTTTTGATTCACGTCAGGGTTTTATGTGAAAAATAACCCATAGCTTCAGCTCTTAATTTTAGAGAATGTAACATTGCCATCACTTGTGGAAAGTTACCTACTTGCTCACCACCACTGTGCAAACAGTAGCAGCAGAAAGGAAAAATGGGAGTTGTTTGTTATAAAAACCCTATCTTCTAAAATAAATGTTAGAAGATGATGATCCTTATCAGTTGTAGTAAATAGAGAGACTAATTAGCTCATTTGGAAGTAAAATGTACAGCTTCCATTAGTGGTTTGTTTAAACTTGCAAAAGATTCATCTTGATGTTGGAGTATTATGTTGAACACTAATGTGCAGTGCTTAAGGGCACAAATTACATGTGTTGGGGAGCAAAGAAAAAGAATGTGTTTACCTGTGCCATATCCTGTTTGTTCCTTCTGCGGTGCCAGAGAGGAATTTGTGTGTAATTTGGCTGCCCTGGCTGAGCCAGGGAAGACGTGGCAGAAGGGAACCAGTTCCCGTGTTACAGACTATGGGAAGAGAAATGTTTATTGTCCTGAAACTGAAATAACCTAAATCAGGCTTTGCAGGTGCTTGTGTTTACTTACGCGTGTAGGACAGTCTCTTCCTGGTGCCTGGCTTTAGCAGGTGGCTCTGCTGGTGGAAGCAGCATTTTGGTTTTGTGCTGCCACAATTGAGCTGAGTTTGGGGTCGTTCTTTGGCTGATGGTAGCACTCCACTACGGTTCCCTCTTTCACTCCTTGCCAGTGTAATTCCACTGAGTCCCTAAACAGGATCACTTAACTCAGTGGAGAATCTTTTATATAGCAGGCAGATCAGTGTGTGGTAGCCATAAATGTCATATTACTTGTTAGAAATTTGAAAATAAATATTTCAGTAAAATATTTCTTCAGATTTTGTGGAGCTAATAACCTACAGTCATTTAAACTGCCCTTTCAGGTTTTGAAAGTTGGTTTGAAATGACCATATTTTCTTTACCCTGTTACAAAGTACGCAGTGCCTGGTCTTACAAGTGTATCCATGACAGGATTCCACTTGAGGTCGGCCCAGACTATCCAAAAGAGAGTTTGTGCAAGTGTTTCCACCATCTTCTTCTTTGTCAGCAAACCATAGAATGCCAAGTAATGTTTCTGGTTTCTCAAAAATAGTCCTTTTTGGGCCCAATTTGTCAATTTAATGCACTATATAAGCCAAAACCTAAACAGCAAAGTAGCTGTTCTGTGTGTTAAAATAAAATCTCTCTCTTAAACATGTGGTCTTTCTTACTCAATTAAGCAGTACTAATCTCTCCCAGATATGGTAAGGATCCAGTTCTGCTGCTGTCTTATTATTTCCAGTCTTGTTTTTAATGGGGTTTTGATGTGCAGAAATGGGACCGAACGCGGCCTGATGGTGCAGCCTCTTGTCATTTCTGAGGCTGAAGAGGTTCTGTGTCCACGTGTGCCCTGTGTGTGCTCCAGTTCCTCAGGCTCTGTTGTGGATCCTGGTGTGACACCCCCTTTGACCTGCTCCATCCCACTCCAGAGTAAGCTCTTTCGGGCACCGTGAAGTCACGGGGGGGCTCTGCAGCTCTGGGTAGAGGGGAGCAGGGGCGAGAGGGTGAATTACCAGTTCTCACTTGGGGAGCAAAACGAAACGCAACCACAGCATTAACAATAACTATAAACTCTCCTCCTCTGACAGCCCAGTGGGGTGAAGCCGTCGGTCCAGATCATCAGGAGTTTGTGTGTGAACCTTCCAGGCTCTGTCTGGAACGGATTAGTTCACGGAAAGAATCCCTGTTGGTGAGGGGCAGCCCTTCTCCTCCACTGGCCCAAAAGCCATTTTGTGGGTGTCAAGGGAAAGGGGGGAGGGACTGTCCAGCGTTGAGTTTGAGCAGCCGGTGTTGGACGGAGGGGGGTGTTCCTAAAGAGGGCTCTTCAGCTCAGGGGGGAGGAAGCTGTGCTGGAAGGCTCAGGTTAGCAAGGTTTTTTTTGTCTGAAGTTTTTCTATAAATGGCAGTTAGTCATTGCATTTAAAATAGCAATGACTGCTTGAAATTATTCTCTTTTTTTTTTTTTTTTTTAAAGAAAAAAACCAACCTTTGGTATTTTTGCTGTGCCACAGGCAGGTGCAAAATTGCAGTTGGCTTTTGTTTTCACCCACATCAGCTGGAGCAAACACAGAATCCATTGGTGTTTTCTGAGCACTGTTGGAGCACTCTCTTTCACAGGAGAAGTTGATTACAGCTGACTAAACTCTGGTCATCTGGAAGCTGCTCACAGGTGGAGATGAGCTTTTTTTTTGTCAGAATGTGACTTGTTCCCCTTTTCTAGGAGGAATGAGCCTGTTTGAGGCAGCTGAGCCATCACTGAGCAGTGTTGGAGCAGGAACCCGGAGGAAACTACTCCCCTTACCTGGTGTTAACATTCAAAATGTCTTACATCAGGGGTCACAAAACATACTCTTTTTCCAGCAGGTAGTAGTTTATGATCTAAAATTGGGGACTTGAGCCAGAACTTTGATTTCATGTGAAATACGTTGTGCATAGAGAAGTAGGTTTTTTTTTTTTCCTGAACATGACCCCTTTTTGTTAATTTTAAAAGGCTTACATGAGAGATAGAGCTTGGTCCTCCCAAACTCTTCCCCCACCTCAAGAGCTGGGTGCAGTTTTGGGCCCCTCACTCCAAGAAGGACTTTGAGGGGCTGGAGTGTGTCCAGAGAAGGGCAACAAAGCTGGTGAGGGGTCTGGAGCTCTTGAGAACTTCTGAGGGAGCTGGGGGGGTTCATCCTGGAGAAAAGGAGGCTGAGGGGAGACCTTCTCGCTCTCTCCAACTCCCTGAAAGGAGGGTGTAGCTGTGGGGAGGTTGGTCCCCATGGAACAAGAGGAAATGGCCTCAAGTAGTGCCAGGGGAGGTTCAAATTGGAGATTAGGAACCATTTTGATGCTGAAATGGTTGTCAGGCCTTGGAAGGGGTTGAGGCACCATCCCTGGAGGGGTTCAAAAGCCGGGCTGAGGTGGTGCTGGGGGACACGGGTCAGTGATGGTTTATATCAGAGTGAGGTTGATGCTTGGACTCGATGATCTTAAGGGTCCCTTCCAACCCAGACAATTCTAAGATTCTAGGTTCAGATGGAACTTCTTATGTTCAAGTTTGTGCCTGTTAAAAAAAAATAAAAAAGTGGCAAGGGAAGGGGGGCACCCCCTCACACCTCCCCACCCCCGCCCAAAAGGTGGCTGGGGCACGGGGGGGGCACCCCCTCACGCACACACACCCAAAAGGTGGCGGGAGTAGGGGGGGCACCCCCTCACACACACACACCCTCTCTCCCTCCAAAAGGTGGCCGGAGGAGGGGACGCCCCCCTCACCACCCCCCCACTACCCCAAAAGGTGTCCGGGGCAGGGGGACCCTGCCCACCCTGGGGTCCGGACCCCTTTGTCCGCCCCCTTCCCCCCCGCTGCGGGCCCGCCCGCTCGCCCCGCTCTGGCTGCCACGTCCCGGGGGGCCGGGCCGCGCGGCGGGGCCCAATGGCGGGGCGGGCGGGGCGCATGCGCTCTGCGGGCCCGCCGCGGGGCGGGCGGAGGTAGGGGGGGGCGCGGCGCGGCCCCGGCCCGCAGAGGTAGCGCGGCCGCGGAACGGAGTGCACCATGTGCGGTAAGGGCAGGGCGGCGCGGCTCTTCGCGGGGGGACACACACGCATACACACGCTTAGGGCGTCCCGGTAAAGCAGGAGGGGGGGCTGCCGTGTGGTCTGGTCCCGGTCCCCTCCCCGTCCCGCGGGGGAGCGGCGCTAGGCCGGCCGGTGCCGGGCCGACAGCGTGCGGCGGCGGAACGGCCCGGCGCCTCTGGCGATTTTGGGGAGGGGGGGGGAAAGAGGCCTTGCCCCTTCTGCCTTGCCCCGGCCGTAGCCAGAAGGGGCCCCAAAATGTCTCCGTTATCTGAAAATGTCATCGTCGCGGCTGCCGCCCGCGGGGGTTGCTCCGGGGGGAGGCGTTTTGCGGCGCGTTCATAACATGAACAGGGAAATTCTCCTCAAATTCTGAGCGAATGTGGAAAACGCCACAAACGCGCCGCTTCCCCGGCGAGGGAGCCTCCGGGGCGCTCGGTGGTGCCGGGGGGTGCGGGGTTTTGGGGGTGCCGGGGTCGGGCTCAGGGGTTGTCGTTTTTTAAAGCAAGAAGGTGCTTGAGGAGCCTAAAACCCCGGTGTGGGTCGGTCCTGTGTGCGGTACAGGGAAGGGGTGCGGGTGTCACCGGCAGCGATTCCGAAGGCGGTGCCTGAACCACCGCTCCCCGCTGAAGGGGGTCGTTTGCCGGTCGTTTTTGAAGCGTTACAGCCCCCGCGGTGGGGGTCCTGCCCGCTCCCCTTGGCCACGCCAATCCCTCAGCCTCTCCCCTCCTCATCCTCCTGTGTCTTTTGGACACAGGGATATAATTTTCTCTTTCTTATTCTGTTACGTTGGCTTCGTATTTTTCTGTGGAAATCGATGCAGCAATGATCTGTTGGCTCTTCTTATTTGTTTCTCCACGTTTCCTTCTTCATTCTTGCCTCCCCCCCCTTGGCCCTGTATTTTTAGGTGCAACATTAAAATGATGCTCCAAACGAGGTTGAGGTTTTTATAGAATCATAGAATTGTCAGAGTTGGAAGGGACCTTTCAGATCATCGAGTCCAATGATCAACCTCACTCTGATAGAAACCATCACTAACCCATGGCTCTAAGCACCATGTCAACCCGGCTTTTGAACCCCTCCAGGGATGGTGCCTCAACCACCTCCCTGGGCAGCCCATTCCAAGGCTTGACAACCCTTTCTGTGAAGAAATTTTTCCCAATATCCAACCTGAACCTCCCCTGGCACAACTTGAGGCCTTTCCTCTTGTCCTGTCCCCTGTTCCTTGGGAGAAGAGACCGACCCCCCCTGGCTACCCCCTCCTTTCAGGGAGTTGGAGAGAGTGAGAAGGTCTCCCCTCAGCCTCCTTTTCTCCAGGCTGAACCCCCCCAGCTCCCTCAGCCTCTCCTCACAAGACTTATATTTAATGTTGAAGTTGCCATTTCCTTCACTGTTTTTGGGAGGTTGAACTGGTATTGCCTTCAAACTGTCGAGTCTGTGGAGCGCTGCGAAGGGGCAATCAGAAATTCCTACTTCAGCTTACACTTAACACCGTGTTAATTTGTGTTAAAAGTACAAAGTGGAGCAAAGCTATAAATAGCAGGGATAATTATTATAAATAGCTTGCTGCAAAAATAGGGGTGGTTTTGGTGCCTCAGGTTTGCCTTATTTGAGGTCCAAGCCTTTGCAATTTGCAATATTAACGTTCTGCTCTTTGTCTTTTTAACTGGGATGAGCCTTGAGAGCCCTGTGGGTGGTTACATTAGTTGCATTCAAGATTTAATGTGATTCTCCTCTTTTTTGATATAAGCAAAATTCTTCTTGGATATTGAAACCTTTTAGGAAACAGTATGAAGAGCATAAAGGATTGTTTGCTCGGTCTTCGAGTCTTGTTCTGGGTGGCAGAGGTACATTCTATAGAGAAAAACGAGGAGAGCTGGGACTGAGCATGTGAATACAGAAAAATAACTTTTGGAGGTTGAGGAGCTCCTGGACACAGGAAGCGTGTGGCTGAAGACACTGAAGGCTTTTGTAGGGAAGAGGAGGAGGAGGAGAAGTGTTTGGCCTCAGAGGGTGCTACCATGTGAACGTCTGTGACTTGCAGTTAAGAAAAAACCAAGGACCAGCAGCTTTAGTTTCTTAGACAGAAACTAAGAACCACAGTCTCCTCTGCTGCTGCCACTCACCGTCCAGCCGGCAAGTGCGACACAAAATTGATGGTGGTCTTGGCTCACCTTAGGAAACATTAATTGATTCATTAGAGGAGCAGTTTGGCTTTCCCTCCACACAGCAGTAGACTCCAGGTGAAGGAACGGAGAGACTGAAGGGTCTCCCTGAAGAAAACCAGGGTTTGTTCTTGGTATTACAAACTTGCTGCTCTCCAAGGGTCATGCAAATGTCATAATTAGGCAGAGCTGGTGGTAGGTACTCTGAGGACTGGCAATAACAAGACTTAATTATCTTTCCCACCTGAAGAGAGTCTCCATCCTGAAGTAGAGGGCTCTGTTGCTCGGGCTGTGGCCCCCACAAGCTGTGCTGGCCTGGTTGCTTTATGGACCCTCAGATGACATTTCTGGAGCAGAACTGTAGGTCAGGGTATATATGGCCTTGCTGTGCCACACGGTTGGGTGGGTATATGGTCCATGTTCGGATCTTTATCCAATTAATCTCAGATAGAAAGATGAGTGTTCAAAAAAGAAGGTGACAGTGCTGCTGTTGTTACCCGAGCTCTCCCTGTGACAGGTTTAGGACTGGAATTACCCACACAATGGTTTCCATGTGTGTTCAGGTTTATGTATGTGTGGCCTTATGAAGTCCTGTCCTTTGATGTGTTCGTGCCACCTGATGGGTAAAGGAAAGTGGCCTCAGAGCTCAGTTCCTTGATGCCTGTAGCATGAATGTCAGGTTTGCTGCATAGATGTGCTGGGAATTTAGTGTTAGTAAAAAAAAAACCACTAGGGTTTGTTCTTGGTAAGTATTACCAACTTGCAGTTTGGAGACCTAACCAGTTATAAACTGGGATGTGCTTTGGTCTGAGTGCACCAAACCAGTTCAATGGGATCTATGAAAGAGTTTGGAAAACAGGTTTTTCAAGGTAGCCAGGCTCTTCTGTAAACAAATAAGCCTGTTGTATGCCATGACTGGTTTTAATGACAAAAGTGACTGTAGAATTTAGGTTTTGTATTACCAGTGATAAAAACAGGCCGAAGAAAGACTCAAGTTTTGGGGTTGTGTGTCCATGGGTGGTGGTGCCCTCCTGCCTGTCCCCTTTGGATGCTGTGGGCCCTGCTGTGACCCACGGAGCAATGGCTGGTGCCCGGAATGAGTCCTTAGAATTGATGCACTGGTGGTTGGGAGAAATCCTGCCCTTTTTAGCCTGAGAGAAAGGTGAGTCGGTGGGCAGAGGCGTCCAGCGGAGGAATGGGTGTCTCCACCAAGTGGATGTTTCTAAGTTTTGCTTTTCTCCCAGTGACCACGTGTTGAATTGAACACAAACTCTCTGGTATCCACCAGAGTCAGCTTGTTCCTGACCTTGCTCTCCTTCAAACTGGGCAGAATTAGCGTTGTTTCGAAGCGCAAGGGTGGGCACCCAGCCACCTCACCCAGCCACCTCACCAGCAGATACTGGGAGCCCTTTCCAGCAGGTTTTGAGCATCGGTTCTGGGGCTCTGTTCTGCACCAGGGTTGGTATCTGTGTAAGAACCTGCTGTTACTCCTGCTGGCTCCCCTCCTCCAGTTTGAAGAAAAACAGTTTTATCGCTTTTCCCAGTCTGTACCACAGATTATGTATATGATGTTTAGTAGCCTGCATCTAATTTGTTGAAGATTTGAGGCTTAATAATCATCACCAGGATAAAGGATTCTTTGGAATCACCAAGTGGGTGGACTGATAGCATTGGCTGTTGAAATGGTTTAACAGTATATGGTACTGTACAGAGGAATTTGTAATTCCCATGGTAAACCTGGCCTGAAGGCTTTTCCTCTTGTGGGAAAATGACTAGGGGAAGCTGTTCCTGAATAACCTCAAGTATTCAAGACACTGGAGAAGATAATTTGTTCTTACCTGGAAGTGGTGATTCAGGTTCCTTCCAACTTGTGACAATTCCATGATTTCATGATTTAATTTTCTTGTGAACTTACCATGAAGTAAAGGAACATGAGCACCGAAAAAGGTCATGGGAAAATGAAGTTCTCTGGAAAGGTATTTTAGTGACTGTCAACAATAGAAATAGCAAATGTCCACTTGATAAAAAATCTGTCAACTGTTTATAGGTTTTTTAATAGGTGTTACACCATTTCTAGGTTTTGTGCTTGAATATTAAAAGTTGGTCCTAAGAGGGTTGAGTTTCACAAACAGCTGAATACCTGTTCTGGTGGCGGTTCACCAGGTGAGGTTTTCAAGACAAACGTGCAAGAAAGGAGATGTTTTATGTTCTGAAGTATATTGTTCATGATACTTCACTTAAGAGAAATCCGTATAGCGCTTCTTACGACGGTGTGATTCCAGAATTGTGCCATGAGCTGACATGCCTTGAACAAGGTTTTTCAGTCTGTGTGCAAAGTCCTGCATCAGTTTACCAGTCAAAACGTTTTATTATGTTGTAAAGCATGACTTCTGTTCTAATCCTGAAGTGTATTAGTGTCAAGTCCTGGAGTATATTCGTGTATTCCAGACAGGCATATTGTGTTTCCTGAGCCTGTGGGATATAAATTCCCATAGTGTGCTTGCCACTCCCTTATTTTAGTTGGGAATTCACAATTGCAAACAGTGTTGGACTAGAATGCAGGTTCACAGGGTTGGTTTTTTTGTTTCCCATGGTGTGTATTTGACCTTAGCTCGGGGCTTGCCAAGGTGATGTAATTGAATGGCATTCATACATCCTGGTTTCCTGGAATACTTCCTCTTTCTGGTTTGTTCCGGAGCCTGAGCTGCAGGGGGCAGGTGGGGTGTAATTACTGAAAAACACTGACGTTGAATGGTGTCTAAATGCCTAAGTTGAGCTGAAACTGAAACTCCTCTTTTCAGGTCTGCTGGGGACCGAAAAGGCCTGGTGGGTTGGTTTCGGGAACATTCTGGTTGGACTTCAAGGTGTCTACAAGTTGAGCACCTGGGCTGGCGAGGGGAGGAAGCTGGTGGTGCACAGATAGGACCCACAGATAGGGGGGAATTTGCTGGATTTGTGTGGGAATTTCATCAAACCCAAGATATTTCCATTGGCTGTTGTGATTTACATGAGTAAATGAGGGTGTGAGTACCACCCAGGCACACTTCCTCGCTGTATGTTCACAACGAGGCCTTGAGGTGTAATTCCAGAGGAAAATTTTACCTGCGGAGCCCCTATCGCTGGCTGCTGGAAAAAATGAACATTTTTTTTTCAAAGATATACTTAGATTGGTGAAACATAACAAGCACTCACTGCTTGGGGTCTTTTTTTTTTTTTTCTCATCAGTGTTATTGTTGAGGGGATTAAATTAAAATGGAAGTGATTGCAAGTTGTGATTGCTCATTTATTCCTGAATAATCCAATGGCAGGGTAGAGCCTGTAAAAAGTGCTGTTTTCTAAATATGGATTGAAAACTTCCCCAGCTATGAAGAATCACGTCATTATGGAATATTTGAAAAGGTGAAAATGAAATGCATTTGAAAATATTTCCAGGAAGTGAAACTGTTATTTACACGTAATTCATCATGACCAAATGTTATAAATGGGTGATAAACTGTCAAATATTTGACTTTGGCTTGCAGATTAGTAAGTCATGCATTTAGGAAGACTCGTGTTCATTTTCACTGGCCTTACTGTCCCATCTTTTTACTTCAATTATGCATCCTTTTAACATATTATGCTGTTTAGTTTTCTTTCTTTACTTTTCCTGTTTGCTCTAAGGTGAGTTTCAAACCTGCTTGTCTTATTTGACTTCTCATTTGTAAAATTTTTGTGTTTTCTGATAGGTGCTGAATTCCTTCAGTTTGTTTTTTGGGTTTGGCTTTTTTTGGTCATTTTTAGTCTTAGATTCTGATTTTTTTTTGCAATCCTTGTGAATAATCTTGATATAATTGCGCTGTAACTAATACATTATGTTTTTTTCAATGCCTGAGACAATGCCAAGTTGTCCCCTTTCTAGATAGATGTTTTGTGTTTGTGGACACAAGTGGAAATAAACACTACCGTTCTTCAATCTCATTCCAGATGAGCCATCCCTTCCTGGAAGTAGTTGATTTCTGCTTTTTGCCCATTCCATACATGGTATTTTGCTGTGAAGTCACAGAATCACAGGTTGATATGAGGTTGGAAGGGACCTCTCCTCTGGAGATCACCCAGTCCAACCCCCTGCCAGAGCAGGTCCACCCAGAGCAGGTCCCACAGGAACGTGTCCAGGGGGGTTTGAATGTCTCCAGAGAAGGAAACTCCACCACCTCCCTGGGCAGCCTCTGCCAGGGCTCTGCAGCAAAGAAGTTCCTCCTCATGTTTAGGTGGAACTTCTGATGTTCAAGTTTGTGCCCATTTCCCCTTGTCCTGTCCCTGGGCACCACTGAAAAAAAGAAACTCATAGCAGTTGTGATCTGTGACAAGGAATTGAGTTTTAGTTTGTTGTGGGTTTTTGTTTTTTCAGTTCAGATATGACTAAACTTGTTAAAATGTGCAGAGAAAATACCATTTCAAGCCACTTTCTGGTTTGGATTCTGATTTAACAAAGATATCCAAAGTCAGCCCTGGCTAGAGGGAAATAGTTCTGGGGTTAAGCCATTTTTTTGGTTCAAAATAAGTTGCAATCCTTGTACCAGAAGCAGAACGGAGACTAAAATGATCAGTTCACATTTACAGAAGTATTTTATGGAAAGAAACAGAGTCTTTGCCTAAGAATTGTGCCCATCTGTTGAGTTAGATGGTTTTTTTTCACATGGAGGGCTTAATTTTAGTGGCCTTGCTTGGGTACCAGGCACCTGCAGGGAAGGTGCCGTGGAAAGTGATTTTCCCTGGGGATTTTCTGTGGTGTCCCCCAGCCCCATGGTTGGCCGTGTCTGATTTACCAGCAATAGATGTGTTGATGGGTGCTTTAGAGGGGCTGTTGAGGGGTGTTCAGGAGGGGACGGGGGCTCTGTGCTGTTGAGTTGTCTGTGCTGGGCCTCCTGGTCTGCTCCCATGGAAAACAGGGTCACGGCCTGGAAGCCAGCTGGGTCTTTGGTAGCTGTGTGGCCAGTGGTGTTACGGGGGTGATGCCCAATGGCCCTCGGGCCCAGGGGAGGGCTGCCTTCACCTGCCCCAGTATGCTCTTGGTCCGAGAGGCTGGAGGTGCTGGTGGGCAGCAAAGATGGGCTGTAAGGTGGCAGAGAAGACTGCAGTAAACTTGCTGTCCTGTCCTATGCTACCCCACTCCTCTGCCTTTCCTACATTCTCTTTTCTTCTCACTTCTTGATACTTACCCCCTACATATCCTATTTGATGCATGCAGTTCCTTCCCCAGACCTTACAGTGACTTTGCCAGCTGGACAGACTGTGCCATGTTAACCCCCAGTTGCTCAGTGGGATGCCCTGCCAGTGAAGAAGGCCTCCTCCTTGGCCATCTGGACACAACACAAGATGTTTTGTGCAACCAGGTGGCCAAGGTGGCCAACAGCATCCCGGCCTGTGTCAGGACCAGTTTGGTTAGCAGGATGGGGGCAGTGACCTGTACTGGGCACTGGCGAGGCCCTACCTCGAGGTCCCCTCACTCCAAGAAGGACCTTGAGGGGCTGGAGTGTGTCCAGAGAAAGGCAGTGGAGCTGGTGAGGGGTCTGGAGTTCTTGAGAACTTCTGAGGGAGCTGAGAGTGTTCAGCCTGGAGAAAAGGAGGCTGAGGGGAGACCTTCTCGCTCGCTCCAACTCCCTGAAAGGAGGGTGTAGCCAGGGGGGTGTCGGTCTCTTCTCCCAAGAACAGGCGATGGGACAAGAGGAAATGGCCTCAAGTTGCCCCAGGGGAGGTTTAGGATGGATTTTGGGGGAAATTCCTTCATGGAAAGGGTTATCAAGCCTTGGAATGGGCTGCCCAGGGCAGTGGTTGAGCACCATCCCTGGAGGGATTTAAAAGGCATGTAGATATGGTGCTGAGAGACATGGGCTAGTGGTAACTTGGCAGTGTTGGGTTAATGATTGGACTTGATGATCTTAAAGGTTTCTTCCAACCACAGCACTTCAATTATTCTCCCATCAAGGAGGCTCTTTTGACTCTAGTGCTGCTGCTGTTCATGGGGAAGGACCTCCAGGAGCTGTCTCGCCATGGCCAACCTGATGTTCTGGCTCCAGGGGCTCATCGGTCTCGTTTGCTCAGAAGAACAAATTTGAGTGGCCTTTGGTGGTGTGCTGTGGTAGTGGAGTTACTCAGTGGGTAGCAGCATGCCCGAGTGGGGCTGGTGATGCCATAGCGAGGTGGCTGAAATGCCACCAAGGGGACATGGAGGTTGTAGGTGCTTCTGGAGAGCTGTTTGATGGGCCCAACTAATGCCAGTGCCATCAGAAAAGGATTATGGCTCCAGGATTTGGGTGGGAATGGGACCCCTAGTGTGTGTGTCCAAAGTACAAAAAACATGGAGAGAGTCTCAACTCTGACATTATTTAGCTAATTTGGGAAAATGTAAGCAGTGTTTGTGTTTCTCTAATTACCCCTGCTGACTATAATTACGCCATCTGAAGTAGCTTTGCTTTGGGTGCTGTGGTGGGTGGCTTTGGTGTAAAAGGGAATGTTGGGAGCTGCTGGAGCCCATCCTGCCTTTTCAAAGGCATTTCTTGGGGTTGTTTTCTCTGCTTTATGGGACACACTTGTTATTTTTATGTGTACTGCTTCTGCTTTGGGAGGTGTCTGGTGAATATGGAGAGAGGGGCTTTTCCAGCTGCCTGCTGGAAAAGGCCACCTGCTTTGTACCCCTCTTATAAGACCTGGAAGCATCTAAAGGATTTTAGGCATCCAGGCTATAGCTGAAACGTGCTGTCCTTCAGCCTGGATGACAGCTCTTTGGAATCAGTTTGCTTGTAAACAGGGAGGTTGCTGTTTGCCTGGAGAACGCGGTTTTTAGAAACAGAGTGAACTAAGTATCTCAAATTGGAAAAGTTTATTTTTGCCAGAAGGGTGGGGAGGAGGGTTTGGAGATGGAGAAGTGTGGGGGGGAGGTATCCTTCAGAGGAGGCTTTTGAAATACAGCAGGGACTGTTAACAGCTGCAAGTGCCTTATTACCTGTAGAGTTTTCAGCTGTGAGTTGTGGGGTCTGTGGAGGAGGACCTCACCCTGTCCTGGAGCTACTGGAGTCAATGTTCAAGCTGGACCAATGCCACGAGGAGGTGGCAGCCACAGGCCTGTGTGCACGATGGGCTTGGGGTGTCAGGGACAATGGAAATGAAACTGCAAACTTCTATGAACTCGGTCCTGGTAGTTCCACAAGTCATTATCAGAAAAGGCTGTGGGGGAAATGGAGATAGAAGCTAAAGAAGCTAAGTGAAATGCTCCATTTTATTTTTTTTTCCTCATCTGACCAGGTGGTTTAAGAAAGAGGAACAATAGAACATGCCTCTAATTTATTTTTTTTTTAGCAATATGGAAGGAAATGTGAGACAAGGTGTGCTCTTTTTGCAGGAGGGAGATGTAACTCCTAATGCCAGTGCTTTGGGAATAGGAAGGTGAAGCTTATGACAAACCTACCCTGAGACCTCTCAGCCCCAGTCAATGGAAGAGGGAGAAGGCATGGGAGAGTGTCAGGATGGCACATGGCTGTGTACAACCTTGTGTCCCTGCTTGGGCTGAAAAGCCCCTTACAAACATTTGGGAGCTCTGCTGTGTGGTATTCAGTGCAGCCAAGTAGCCCCTATTTCTACTTTGAAAATAAAGACATCAAAGGGCTTTGAATTATTTAGTTTAATTCCAAAAGACAAACAGCATATGAATGCAGTTCTTCAAACGTTCATTGAAATAATTTGTGTGTAAACATAAAGATTTATGTTCCAAAAATCATCTTGGGAGTGATATTTTTCCCATGAGTAGAAGTTTGTGAACTGGGAGGCGGGCTGGGTGGCAGTACTGTCAGGAAAAAAATTGAAGATTTGGGATGCCTTTAAAATTACTTTGATTTTGTGTGTGCGCTACTGAACTCTGCTCTCCAGAGGTTTTGATAAAGTTTCACAAATTACAAACCCTGAATTACTGGTCACTTACGCATGTGGATGTTTTTGTGAAACCTCTCTTGCTTTTATGCCATGCAGATATTTTTCTCCTTTAAAACGATAGGGTGAAATGGTAGATTTCAAGTACAGATATTTCTAACTTCCTGTAAATATCTTCTTATGCTCCTGCTTCTCGATGGCACTAAAGGAAATCTTTCTGAAATAAAGCCATAGTTGGCATTGGAGATCGAGGAATTTGTGTGTCCATCTCAGTGTTTAAAAATAGAAACAGGGGAGCTGGACTAGATGATCTCTTTGGTCCCTTCCAACTCTAAAAAAAATTCAGGGAAATTCAGTGAAATCTTCCTTCGCAACCTCCAGGAAAAATAGCTCCATTAGTTCAAGGGTGTTAGTTTGCATGAGTTAATTTTTTTTTTTTTTTTCTCTTCATGAGGCTATGGGAGGAACTTAGGAATTCCTTGTGAAAATGGTTCTTTGGCATCCAAAGCTCAGCATTAATGAACCTTGAATTTTTGGTGTGAAGTAATGAGTTTCCCTTGTACTATCTCCTGGCAGCTTATCGTGAAGGCCCAGCTCATGTGGAAATTCTTTTTCCCATCACAACCCAGCTTGTCTTGTTTAGTTGCTTTCAATGTCATGAGGAGGATGCTGGCATTTTGTGATTAGTTTTGCTCCCTTAAATGTTAGGGACATCTTCTCCATTGGATCTCAGGCCAGGTAGGGAGAAGCTGCAAACGTGGTAGTACCTTCTTCTGGGGGTTCTCCCTACAAAGACTTGTTGGAATGTTAAGTTGGTGCAGACACTGAGTAGATGCACAGACAGAGTCTCCTCAGCTGTGATTTTGTTGTAAAATCATGCTCTTTTCCTCCATACAGGCATCTTTGCTTACCTGAACTACCATGTTCCCCGGACAAGACGGGAGATCCTGGAGACCCTTATCAAAGGGCTCCAGCGGCTGGAGTACAGGGGCTATGACTCTGCAGGTACCTCTCTCCGAGTGACAGTCGTTCTTTTTTTTGACTTTGGGCTTGTAAATGATGATTTCTGTGGCATGTTTGTGAATGGTTCCTGCTGTCTTCTGGTTTTGAAGAAAGCCAAAACACAATTGGATGTGCCTGTGATCGCGTGGTTGGAGGCTTGGATTAATTTTCATTATGCAGATTTTTATGAACATTCTTGATGCCTGTTATCTAAGGCTTTAAAAATACCTACAAGATGATAAAGGGAAAACCCACTTCTTATCTGCAGGGTTTCTTGTCTTGGTTTGGGAGGATCATTGCGGGGGAGAAAGGGCACTGTTAAAAAAAAAACAACAAAACCAAACCAGTAATGTAAAATCACAGTATGTAAACTCCTGTGATTTACTTTCTGCATCTCACACTCTTTCTTTGTGTTATGTGGCACTGCTTAGGTGTGGGAATCGACGGTGGAAATGACAAAGACTGGGAAGCTAATGCTTGCAAAATCGAGCTTATCAAACAGAAGGGGAAAGTGAAGGCTCTGGACGAGGAGGTTCACAGTATGTATTTCCCTTCTCTGCTTACACTCACTCTTTCCTTGGAATGTCCTCTCATCCTGTTTGTGCTTGAATATCACCTGTTTTACGCAGAAACACTGTATTTCCAAAGAAATCATGTATAGAGTGCCAGAGATATAATTGCTTGCAGGTGTGCTGTGAAGAACCCAGTGATCCTCTGGGCATTGCCAAGAAGTTACACAGAAGTCCTGATTTCTCCAGACAAATGAATCACACTCCATTAAAGTAAAATAGATCTGAAATAGATTTTAGAAAACAGACAAAAAAAAAACCCCAACCCCTCAAACAAAAAACTCCTTAAACTGGGAGAAGGGGAATTACTGGGAGACAATTATTGCAGACCTAGAGGTTGGGTAAAAAGAGAAATGCTGTAATAGCTTCACCAGTTGAATTTTAAGTTTTCATATATAATGCTTGTCCCAACTCAAGCTGCCCATCAAGTAGTGATGGGCTGAGCAGCTGGCTTTAGGAAAGTGCTGATGCACATGCATGACTGGCAGAGAGCAAGGTCTTCTGCATCTATTTCTGCCTCTTCATGTTCCCTTGATTTAAATGTTAAATTCCTTGAATCGGGGCACAATGCAAAGAACCTCAGAGGTGCTGGGTGTGGGGTACAGAGAAGCTGTGTGAGAACAGGGAGCATTTTTAAGAGGAGTTGAGATTCTCTTGTTTAGAGGAGGAGGAGCCTGGAGCATCTCCCTTACGAGGAAAGGCTGAGGGACTTGGGGCTTTTTAGTCTGGAGAAGAGAAGGCTGAGGGGGGATCTGATCAACACCTATAAATCCTTAAAGGGTTGGTGTCAGGAGGTGACAGTCTTTTTTCACTGGTGCCCAGGGACAGGACAAGAGGAAATGGGCACAAACTTGAACCTAAGAAGTTCCACCTAAACATGAGGAGGAACATCTTTGCTGTGAGGGTGGCAGAGCCCTGGCAGAGGCTGCCCAGGGAGGTGGTGGAGTCTCCTTCTCTGGAGACATTCAACCCCCTCCTGGACATGTTCCTGTGGGACCTGCTCTGGGTGGATCTGCTCTGTCAGGGGGTTGGACTGGGACCTCCAGAGGAGAGGTCCCTTCCAACCCCATGGTATTCTGTGATTCTCTTTGCATTCAAGAGCTGCTGTTGTAACTTACTTTTTTTTTTTTAGCCTATGCTCAT
Organism: Scolopax mira; assembly: GCA_004320125.1. NCBI lineage: Eukaryota > Metazoa > Chordata > Aves > Charadriiformes > Scolopacidae > Scolopax > Scolopax mira. Next base: position 29,285 of record BJBW01003840.1, read on the forward strand.
GTGAGCCTCACAGTGCAGAGTGCTGCTTGTCTGAGAGGAAAGTGGGCAGATCTAATCTTGGTGTGGAGAAAACCAGGCACCAAAAAGGCCAGGCAGGGTGGTATGTGTGTTACAAAAATAGAAGCTATAAAAAATATTTGTGAAGAAATGTTTGCCTGCTCAAGAAAATTGCAGGAAATCCAGTTTGAAAGAGATTGTGGAGACACTTCTTGCAGAGCACAAGGAATCTTTTTTCCCAAAGAAATACTAATGCTAATGGTATGCTTTCTAGAGAAAGGGTTAGTGATGAATGTTCTAACCACTGTGGCATGTAACTGTGAAGTGGGCTGGTTTGGTCACAGCTGATGGTGTACAGTAGGTGACAAGATGGCAAGGTGGACCCCTGAGAGCAAAATTAAGGTTGGGTGCTTTCTTAAAAGTTGTTTTTTATTTTGGTGGGGTGAGGAAAGCAGGGAGGTTGCTTTTGTGTCTGTTCTGAATCCCCTGAAATCAGGCTTGGTGGTTTGCTGGTTCCTTTTCTCTGCTGGTAATTGCTGTCCTGGGACCCCTGGAGGCTGGTGAGACTCCTGCGATGCCGTCGAGGTAGGGACACCCCTCTGTACTGAAAATTTCTCTTTTCTGCTGCAGAGCAACAGGACATGGACCTCGACATCGAGTTTGATGTGCACCTTGGAATCGCCCACACCCGCTGGGCTACCCATGGGGAGCCCAGTCCTGTCAACAGCCACCCCCAGCGCTCGGACAAGAACAACGGTGAGTGTTTGCTCAAGGAACTGTGTGCTCCTCGGCAGGTCTCTGCCTGTCACCCATGTCACGGGGCAGTGGGTTTGTTGCAGGCCATGATTCCGAGCCCCATGGCTGTGGAGCTGGGTTTGGCCCTGATTTCTAGCCAAGGGGTGTGCTCACAGAAATGAATGATCTCAGGAGGGGTTGGAGTTAGTGCCCAGAGGTTTGGTGGGTGTGTGGGCCCAGCACGAGGAGGAGGTAAACACACAACAAAATCAGATGGTAAGAATTTTCATGGCTTTTCTTTGGAATGGAACTTTGGTGGGTTTTTTTCCCCCATTTATTTTTTTTCTCCATAAACACACCACTATGGAAGGGGTTTCCTCTGTGCTACAGTGCACTTTGGTTAGTGTCTGGAGTAGCAGTGACAAGCTGGCAGGAGAAGTGGGGCGTTTAATGGCTTCCTGGAAACTGCCAAGCCCTTAAGTGCCTCCAGAAACTTTGCACAGAATCAGAGTAGCCCATGTCCCACCCATGTCAGTTTTGTCTTTCACCATTATCAGCCACACCAAATGGGGCAGAGCAAGGGAATCACATCAGGAGGTGAAGCTCTTCTCTTTATTCTGCCAAGTGTGGCTTTTCACACAATAAAGCTTTGTGGTCTCTGCTGTCTGTGTGGGGCTGACCTGTGGTGTGGGGCTGACCGTGGCCTTTCCTCTCTCTCCAGAGTTCATCGTCATCCATAACGGCATCATCACCAACTACAAGGACCTGCGGAAATTCCTGGTGAGTGACCTCTGTGTGTGTGTGACACTCACACTCTCCAGCTACTCCCTCCCTCTCCCGCTCGCTCTGGCTCTCACACGCTCCCCCATTCACTCCCCCACTTGTGTTTGCACTCTCCCATTCATCCCACTGCTCCACTCACACTCATGTTCTTGCACTCACTCCCCCTCCTTCCCCATTTCCACCTACACTCATCCCCCACTCACGTTCACTCTTCTCCATTCATGTTCTCTGACTCGTGTTTTTGCAGTCACACTCACCCATTTGCACTCTCACTCACGTTCTCACACTTTCGCCTCCTACCTCCTTCCTCCCTCAGTCACACCCCCCCAGACAGACACACACTCACCCTCCCACTCACATTCCTCCTCAATCCCTTACTTGCACTCCCCCCACACACTCACTCTCACACTCACCCTCTTCCATTCACCCCCTGCTGGCTCCTCATTCACACTCCCTCTCTACCTAACACTCCTCTGCTCACTCACACTTGCTCTCACGCTCACCTCCCTCCATCTGCACTCATGTTCCCCCGCTTGCATTCACTCACTTAACCTCTCTCACTCTCCCCCACTCTGCCCCGCTCACACTTCCCCATTCTCACGCTCGCTCTATTCACACCCCTCCACTCACACCTCTCATTATTCCACTCCCTCTCTCCCCTGCTCACACTCGTGCACTTGCCCTCCCATTCACACTCCTCCACTCACTCCCTATTCACACACTCCCTGACTCACACTTATTCTCCCACTCACACCTTTACTGTGACCCCCCTACTCCCTCACTCACCCCCTCACACTCACTCTCCCTCTTTACACCCTCGCACTCCGTCACTCGTGCTTTGCTTCACTCCTTGCTCTGCCCCCACTCATCCCACTGCCCCTGCCTCATTCCACCACTCGTGTTTTAGCACTCACACCCTCCACCTCTCACTACTCATCCCCTACTTGCATCTCACACTCACTCCCCTCTTACACTCTCCCAAGTGCTTCCCCCACTCACCTCACACTCATTTCTCCTCCATTCACTCCCCCATTCATATTCTGTCACTCTTAGCTCCCCTTGCCCTCACTGCCCACACTCACTCTCCCACCCACACTCCTCATTCTCCCACTCACTTGCCCCCACTCATCCTTCACACACTCCCCTACACACTCACATGCCCACACTCATTCTCACACTCTGCTCACACTCCCCATTCATGCTCTGCCTTGCTCCCCCTCTAACTCTCTCCCTTCTGTTCACTCTCCTGCACTCACACTCACCCTCCCACACTCACTCCCCTATTCACACTCAACTCTTCCACTCACCCTCCACTTCTCTTTCACTCCCCCACTCATCTTCCTCACACTTGGTCCCCACTTACTCCCTGCACTCACGTCACTGTCACACTCACATACTCTCCCCCTCTCTTTTGCACTGTCACGTGCACTCACCTGTACCATCACTCCTCCACTTTTCCATTTGCACTTCCTCATCCACACACACTCACTCTCCCACTCACACTAATGGGGTGGGAAGGAAAAGAAAAAGGAAGGAGGTGCACTGGATGGAGGTGAAAGCTGGAAAGAAAAGGGAAGGACAAGGAAGTAGAAAAGAGGGCAAGGAAATGAAGGAATGGGAAAGGCAAGGTAGGGAAGAAGGAAGGAAATGGGAGGTAAGGAAGAGAAGGAAAGGGTAAAAAGGAAAAATGAGAAAAAGGAAAAGGAGTCCGAGGGAAAGGGAAGGAAAGGGGAAAAAATGAGAAAGGAAAAGGTAAGAAAGAAGAAAGGAAGGGAGAAGAAATGCAGGAAAAGCAAGAGAATAGGAAGGAGGAAAAAAAGGAGACTAGTAAGGAGGAAAAGGAAGGAAAGGATGGGTGAGGAAGAAGGAAGGAGAAAAAAAAAGAAAAGAAAGAAGGAAAAAGGGAAAATAGGGAGAAAAAGCTAAGAAGGAAAGAATAAGAAAGGCAGAAAAGAAAGTAAGAGGAAAAAAGGAAGAGGAAATGCAGGAGGCAAGGAAAAGGAAAGGCAGAAATGAAGGATGCAAGGAAATCTAGGAAGGAAGGAATGAAAAGGCAGGATAAAAAGCAAGAAAAAAGGAATAGGGGAAAAGTCAGGAGGGAAGGAGATGAGGAAAGGAATTGAAAGGGGGAAAGAGAAAAGGAAAGACAGGGAAGAAGGAAGAGGAAAGGTGGGAAAGAAGGATGAACGTATGAAGGAAGGTAGAGGAAGGCAGGAAAGAAGAAAGCTATGAAGGAAGAAGGATGGAAAAAGGAAGGGGAAAGGCAGGAGGAATGGATGGAAAAAAGGCAAGAAGGAAAAAAAGACAAGAAAAAAGGGAAGGAGAGGGTGAGGAGGAAGGCAGGAGACAGGGACAGGCATGAGGCAAAGGGAAGAAAGAGAAAAAAGGAAAAGTAGGGATTAAGGAAAAAAGGAAAGGCAGGAGAAGAAAAAGCAGAAGGAAATGCAGGAAAGGAAGGAAGGAGGTGAAGGAAGGAAGTGAAAAGGAAAGAAGGCAGAAAAAGGGAAGGGGGAGGGCAGGTTACCCACCCTGTGCTGCTGCTGCAGGAGAGCAAAGGCTACGACTTCGAGTCGGAGACGGACACGGAGAGCATCGCCAAACTGGTCAAGTACATGTACGACAACCGGGACAGCGACGACATCAGCTTCACCACCCTGGTGGAGAGGGTCATCCAGCAGCTGGTAATGCTGGGACCAGGGTGCGGGTGGGGACATGGGGACAAGGACACACACCCCAGTACAGACACACACAGAGCTGTGCTTACAGCAAGAAATAACACCCGTACTCCCGTATTGGCTGTGCCAGGCACTACCACAGAGTGTTCTGTGGCACACGTGAAGGGGTGGTTTTGCTTTTCCTACCTCTAACAGTTCATCTCAAACGTACATTCATTTTTAACGTTAGCCAGTGCTCGTGAAAAAAGTCTAAATCTGGGGACCCAGAGTACCTTGAGGCGGCTGGTCTCTGGTGTGGTGGGTGGCAGAGTGAAAATCTGTCTGTCCTTCAGATGGTCCCCAAAGCTTGCGTCTGGAGGAGCTGCTGACCCCTTGTGGGAACCTCACTACATGGCGACTCCTTCCATGGGTTGACTCTTATGTCCTTCCATGACAAGGTGACTGGCTTGCTGGATGAAGAAAAGGCTGTGGATGTTATTTACCTAGACTTTAGCAAGGCTTTTGATACAGTGTCCCACACTGTCCTCCTGGAGAAACTGGATGCTCATGGCTTAGATGGGAATACTCTCCACAGGGTTAAAAACTGGCTGAAGGGTTGGGCCCAGAGAGTAGTGGTGAATGGAGTGAAATCCAGTTGATGGCCTGTCATGAGTGGTGTCCCACAGGGCTCGGTACTGGGGCCTGTTCTCTTTAACGTCTTTATCAATGATCTGGACAAGAGAATCGAGTGCACCCTCAGCAAATTTGCAGATGACACCAAGTTGGGTGGGAGTGTTGATCTGCTGAAGGGCAGAGGACTTTGCAGAGGGGTCTGGATGGATGGGCTGAGACTAATGGCATGAGGTTCAACAAGGCCAAGTGTCGGGTCCTGCTCTTGGGTCCCACCAACCCCCTGCAGCACTCCAGGCTGGGGGCAGAGGGGCTGGAGCTGCCTGGCAGAAAAGGACCTGGGGGTGTTGGTCAACTGTTGGCTGAACATGAGCCAGCAGAGTGCCCAGGCCAAGGAGGCCAACACAATCCTGGTCTGGATCAGAAACAGTGTGGTGAGTAGGACCCCAGAGGTGATCATCGCCCTGTACTGGGCACTGGAGAGACCCCACCTTGAGTACTGTGTCCAGTTTTGGGCCCCCTATCACAAGAAAGACCTTGAGGTGCTGGAGCGGGTCCAGAGAAGGGCAATGGAGCTGGTGAGGGGTCTGGAGCACAAGTCTTGTGAGGAGCAGCTGAGGGAGCTGGGGGTGTTCAGCCTGGGGAAGGGGAGAATGAAGGGAGACCTTCTTGCTCTCTCCAACTCCCTGAAAGGAGGCTGTAGAGAGGTGGGGGTTGGTCTCTTCTCCCAGGTCACACAGACAACAGGACAAGGGGTAAAGGCTTGTTTGTTCACAGAAACACTGGGCTGGGAATCATGAAAAGGTGGTCTAGGCCTGAAATGACAGGATAAAGAGTTTGTATTTCTCTTGTTCCAGGAAGGTGCTTTTGCCCTGGTGTTCAAAAGTGTTCATTATCCTGGCCAGGCTGTTGGTACCAGGTAGGTATTGCCATGGCAAAGAACATTCTTGTGTCTCTTTTTTTTTTGGTCCCCCCAAGTTAGAAGACAATGGGGTAGAGGTTGGGTGGGGTGAGGATGGCTGGTATTCTTTATTTCCTTTCTCTTGCTTTTCCGTTTGTCATAAAAGAAAATGAAAAAAAAATGTTCTGAAAAGGTCTCAGTGACCAGCTGGATCACAACTGGTCTGGAACAGCTTTTTTCTTTTGTGTAGGCTCTGGTCGTGAGAGCTTTGGAAGGAGATGGGTTTCTCTTTTCCTTTGTCATGGCCTTTGTGGCAGCATTTGGACAAGTCCTTCAGTTGCCTTAAAGTGGGGCCACTGCGGTGTTTGGCTTTTCTACTCCACTTTTAGACGTCACCATCGGTTGGGTTGGTTTAACCATCCCTGTACCCAGCACAGGTTTTTAATCCCAGTGCTGGTAGCTGGTTTTAGATACGTACAGTGAGCACCAGCCAGTGCATTCCCAGTTTGAGGCTCCCTGGGATTGCAGTTCCTCTTGCAGAATTTCTGCTAAACTTGAGGCAGATTCCTCACATCCTTGCGCTGTGTTTATTCAGGGATTCTTTCACTCTGTCTTGTGGCCTCCCACGTTTGCAGCACCAACAGCTTACCTGGGAGGAGTTCTTCTTCAGTTGCCGTGCTGGAGAATAGCAGTCCCTTTGATTTGGATGTCTGGGTGAGGAATCTTGGGGTGCTGCGAGGTGTAACCGGGTGTCTCGTTGCAGGCGAGGCAGCCCCCTGCTCATCGGAGTGCGCAGCGAGCACAAGCTCTCCACCGACCACATCCCCATTCTCTACCGCACGGGTAAGCGAGGGCTCCCCCTCCCCGGGGCACCCACCTCTGCTCACACTTAGACCATTGCACGAGAAACAGCCTTGTGCTCTGGAGTAGCCTGGAGAAGAGAAGGCTGAGGGGAGACCAAGGATCTAAAGGGTGGGTTGAAGGAGGATGAAGCCGGACTCTTCTCAGTGGTTCCCAGTGACAGGACGAG
>BJBW01003840.1:36074-86711 GCA_004320125.1 Scolopax mira
GTCCCCTTCTCTGGAGATCTTCGAGCCCCCCCTGGATGCAGCCCTGAGTGCTGTGCTCTGGGCAGCCCTGCTTTGGCTGGGAGTTGGACTGGATGGTCTCTAGAGGTCCCTTCCAACTCTGACGATTCCCTGAATACATATTGCACTTTTAAACTTTCTGCTGTAAATTAAACCATTATAAAAAATAGATTTTAATTTTAAGTAAGTTTTTAACCGCATGCAATACCACCATGTACCTCAACTTAGTCTCTGGGTTTATAATTTAAGGTTTAAAGTCTAGTTGTTGCAAGGAAAAAACACCTTAGTGCAGTAGAGTAGGATAGAATAAAATAGTTCAGTAAAGTAAATTCAACAGTATAGTTAAACTTTAAAAAGTCTGTTTAAAAATGCTGTTACCCTCCGTGTGGCAATGTATATTTCTGGTGTCTGTCCATCTTTCACTCACACGTGTATTTTACCACCAGAGACACGTAGTTCTACCCTTGAAAATGAGCAGTGGCCAGGAATTATCCTGCAGTGTATTGTTGTCAGGGGCGAGTGAACCCATTCAGCTCCTGGGCACTGGAGCAGTTCTCCAAGCCCTGCAGGGATCACGAGGACTTACTCTTGCAATAGGTCTTGCTGCTTCCTAACGAGGGTGTTAATGAGAGCTTGCTGCAAGGTAACGAGAAGAACCAGTCTCAGCAAGCTTTGCCTGTGCTTACTCTTGGTTGATGGTGGATTTAATAACCAGTAGTCCTTAATGTATGTATGTAACACTTTTTTTTTTTTCACTGATTATCTGAAGTTTTTGTGTGTTTGTTTTTTTCCCAATTATACTTTCAGCTGTAGAATCTATGGATCATTCTTTTGATGGAATATCCATAAAAATGGAGGAAGGTGCCTACCAGAGAAAATCTAATGCTTGAAAGTTCAGACAAATCCTCCAGTTCCTTAGGAAAGGAATCACAAATGAGACAAAGACGCATTGTCTCTTTAATATGTGGTTATTGCTTTCCGTGCAGTACAGTCAAACAAGTGGGATAATCGGAATTCCTTCTTGATCCAAAACACCATGAACGACACACAGGGAAATCCACCCTGCCCGCCCGTCCCATTTCAAATATTCTGACATAATGCTCACCATATGTGCAAAATTCATGATTTAGTGCAGGTCATGCTGTGTGCTCCCTGCAGTTCTCATTATGGAAGGAAACAGTAAATTACCTTAAAAAAACCCCAACTCTCCACAAAACCATAGAGAAGGCTCTGTTAGGAAGCTGCTAATAATCCTGATGCAAGGATTCTCCAGAGTTCCTTCTGGAGGTCAGGCTGTCAGAGCTACATCCTCCTGATGGGACCAGGAGTCTGCCTTGCAGCTCCTGCTGGAAGCAGCGAGACTGGCCCGAGGCTGGAATTTACTTCCATTTGCCCATTTATCAGGGTGAACCATTTTCAATTCACATGAAGTACTTAATTTTTTGTGAAAGTTAAACCATCATGTGTGATGTGATGAGCTGAGTTCATCTCTGAAGCCTGAGAGCACTTTTTCTGTAAATAAACGTGGCTCCAGGCTCAGGCACTGCCAGCTCCAGGGGGGAAATCTTTTGCTGGAGGAGAAACCAACCTCAGCCTGTTGAAAGGTGAACCGTGCTTGTTCTCTGTCAGGAGCTGGTTCACCTGAAACCAAACATGTGGGGAGGTTTTGTTTCTTTTTACCAAATGTGTCCCAAGTCAGTGTGAAGTGCTTAGAGTAAAATTAGTAAAATTCTGAGTCATGTGAATTCCCAGGGGTTTTAAGAACCAAAGTCCCTCAGCTTTCAGTGGCACAAAGGCTTTTCAGAAGAACGGACCATATGAAATACAGATTGGAATATCTTTGACTATAATCATTGTTTCGTTAATTGTCTAATGCTGCATCTGAACACAGTTCTTAGAGAAATCAAAACTTCAGTGCCACTCGAGTAAGTGTGGAAGAACCCATTAAGAAGCAGCTGTGTAGCTCTGTGCTGTAGCACCGTTGCCATATGCTTGGGATTGTCAGAATGGAGAGGGAGGTGGTATTGAAATACACTCAACACAGACCACCCCCTGCCCGTTTTTTCACTATACCTCTGTAAATTCCCTGTGATGTCTCCATTCTCTGATTCAGAAGGGAAAGGATGAACAGATCACTTCAGTGTTGCTTCTAAATTCTAGTAAATGAGAGGAAGGTGCTGTAGGACATCAATCCAGGTTGTCCATGGGCCATGGTGAACAATCTATGGCCAAATCCATAGATAACAACCATAACTGGCTGCTAATACTCACCGTAACTTTCCAGCCACCTCTTGTGAGATCCACCTACAGTGCATGTGTATGTGCACAACAGGAACACGTTACAGCTCATGGAAGCTGCCGTGCAGGAAAGCAATGCGACATAATAAAGTCAATGCAGGGAAATGTTGAGGAACAAAATTTGCATGTTTTGATCAACTCTGGGTGCTTCTGTTGGAAAACGGCTGCTAACACCTTTGCTCTGTCTTTTCTCAGCAACAAATCGGTCTGTCCTGTCTCAAAAAAGGAGGGGTTTACCTCATTTACTGACTTAATAACTAAAGTGGAGGGCTCTAAATTTTTGTCTGAATGGAACCTTCTTACTGAGTATCAACATGAAAGCAGTATTATTTTTTTTTTACATTTTCCTTTACAAAAGTATAAACCTAAACATGAGCTTTACTGACATCACTGAATCAGATAGTTATCCAGTATCTGAAACACAACATTAGAGCTTATAGAAGAAATATATAACAAATCCAGTGTTGTTATTCTTCAGCAATAGTCACGTTTTGTTAGGTAGGCTAATTAATCCACCCCCACCCTGTACCACACCACACACAGTGACTGGCAAATTATTTTGTTCAAGCAGTAGATATTTGGGTCCTCATCTGTATTCCCAATGAGCTTTGCCACTGAGAGGCATTCTCTGCAGTTAATGAGGAGGTGGGGGAGCAGAGAGCATTGGGAGTTGCCAGGACTTCAGAAAGGACCCCTGGTGAAACACTGAACATCTTTAAAGGCTTAGTACAAGTTTTCCAGCAGTTGACTCCTGTCCTTCAGTACGCCTGGATGCTTCCCTGGAAATAGCACAGGGCTTGCAGCAGTTCCCAGCTGGATCAGGATGAGGTGGATGTGTTTGATAGCCCAGGAACAAGGGCGAGTGTTCAATCCTGTGTTTCCCGAGCTGTGTCTGAACAGCTTTGGGTTTGGGTTTTGGGTTACCTCTGCCGATGCTCGGTGGAACAGGGCTTGTGCAGGTTGCAGCTCTGAGACCATTTCACTTTTCACCCGGTGCTGGGAATAACTGACAGAGAAAGAGCAATCCTGCCAGGTTTCTCAAAGCCTCAGGAAAGCCAGTGAAACAGGAGAAACTTAAAATGATAAACCAGGCAGATCCAAGTGGGAAAATGCTGGTGAATGTGAGTGCTCATAGAGCAGCTTGAATTCTCTTCTGCTCGTGGAGCCACACATAAACTGTCCCTTGAATTTTTACTGATACTTTCCTTTAAACTTAAAACTCTGCACTAATATTACATGTGCAGACTTAATGAAAAGCCTTGCAAGCAAACTGGGAAGGGGTGCAGTAACATGAGTGCTGGTGTGCTGCCCTCCCTCACGGGCACTGCTAACTGTGCTGTGACCTCTCCCAGTGATGAAAATAGTGCTTCATGTTGGTACGGTGCCTTGGGGCCTCTGGCTGAGACTGACATTGCAGCTGCCTTCCAGATGTGTCCCTCCGTGTGGTACCTAATCCCCCTGTCTTCTAGGCAAGGACAAGAAGGGAAGTTGCAACCTGTCTCGCGTTGACAGCACCACCTGCCTTTTCCCTGTCGAGGAGAAAGCCGTGGAGTACTACTTTGCTTCTGATGCTAGGTAACGTTTCTCAGTGTCTTTTAGCATATATAAACCCATGCTGTTTAAAGCTGAGGCCTTGGGGAGGCTGTGGGTTCCTTATGAGTAATAGTAAAGGAGGTACGTGTGGCCATTACTTCACAAACACTAACAAGTTTCATATGTGGCCCTGAAAGAGTCAGAGGTGGGTTAGGTGGGAGTTTCTGTTGAAGAAATGAACATTTGCTTTGAAATAGTATTGTCCTTTGAGCACACCTGTTGATAAGATTATAGAGGTGACTTACAGGAAACCTAAGAGAGTACTGACCTTAATCAACAGGACAGATGCTAATTATCAGGAGAATTGTATTGATTCTCTAGGGAGCTCTGCACACATGAAATTCCTTATCATCAAAGGTGGCTTTATTTTAATCCCAGGGGAGGGAGGAAAGATAACTTGACAGTTTATCAGAACTTTTGGGTTTCTTTATATTAGGGAAATGAATACTTGTTCCAGAAACATAAAAATACTGCTGTGGTTGACTTCTACAGCTCCTCTCATCAGAGCATTTTGGAGAGTCTTAGGGCACTCTGATGTGTTCTGATTTTAGAGAGCTTTTCAAGTGACTTGCCCAAAGTCAGAATAAAAACTACTAAAATTGAGAGCTGCTGTATTTTGGTACTGCTTGCCTTGTTCAGCTGAGGGAGAGTACACACTGAACCTGACCAAAGATTGGAAACCCCACTGGAAATTCCAATATTGACGTCCCCCGAGTAAAATGCCTGCAGGGAAGGCATTCAGTAGTACCTCATTTGTGAGTGCTTCTAAGACATCTCAAAGTACTGTAATGGGTGGCCAAGCTTTCCCCAGTTTTCTAGATGGGAAAATGAGGTACAGGGAGGGACAGTGGCTTATTGCTAGGAACGCCAAGAGGGGACTCTGTACCTACACTTGAGCACCTCAGGCAAATTCCCGTCCTCCTGACTTCCACTCCCTGGCTCCTAACAGTCAGATCACACCCTGCTTTGCCTAAGGAATTCATAGTTTCTTCTTGAAGCAGGCACTGAAATTAATAATGAGGTAGGTGGAAAAAAATTCAGTTATATTGGCAGTGTGGAAATGTACTTTACAGTACTCATTCTAAAATAAATTCCATTGAAACAAGTAACTGTCTTAAATCAAGCTGTATGTTGGATTATAAATAGGGCTGCAGCCCTTGTCTTTCTGTGAAGAATAATGTCTTATGGCAAATGGTGTATGTTTTTCTAGTGCTGTGATTGAACATACCAACAGAGTGATTTTCCTTGAAGATGATGATGTAGCAGCCGTGGTCGATGGGCGTCTCTCCATCCACCGGATTAAGCGCACAGCAGGCGATCACCCCGGACGTGCCGTCCAGACCCTGCAGATGGAACTCCAGCAAATCATGAAGGGTAAAATCACTTGGATGTCACTCGTGTAGATGCACAGATCCTCCCTGGAGTCACTTTCAAATGAGGTTGAAAAAGAGCTCTGGAGAACATCGGGTCCAATCCCTGTGTTACAAGCAGAGCTAAGAAGACCAGAGTGTTAAGGGCCTTGATGAGCTGACTTTGGAGCATCTCCATGGCCAGCAGTCCCACATCCTGAGCACTTGTTCCAGTGCTTTACTGCCCTCATGATGAAAAAAATTGTCCGTGCATCTAATGGGACTTTCCCTCTGGCTGCTGGCATGTTAATGAGGAGAACTGTGGGGCTGAGGATTTTGCCTCTTGCATGGAGGAATCTGTTCAAAGGTTGAGCCCTGGCAGGATGCCATTCCAGACCCAACTCTTCATTCACATGTTCTATTAATGTGAGTCTTGCTCTCACGATGAGATGATGCTTTGGGAAAATAAGAAGCATCATATTAGTAATCTGACCAATACCTGGCCCATTAGTGACTCTGGTCTGAGCTTTTTCCTATATATGTAAGGAAAATGAGAATTACCAGGAAGTAATTAAAAGTGTTTCCATTTGTTTTATTTTGTTACGTTCTTTTATAGGTAACTTCAGCTCATTTATGCAGAAGGAAATTTTTGAACAGCCAGAATCTGTTGTGAATACGATGAGAGGAAGGGTCAACTTCGATGACTACACGGGTAAGTGAGATTAAGCCTCCTTTATTTTTGACAGCTCAGTATTTAGTAGTTATTCTCACTAGTTATAGAGGAGGAAGCAGGTGATGGGAGAAAACATGCTGGTGTAAGACAACACACGTGTCTCACAGTGAGTGCTGCCAGAATTACATGCACTGGGGGCAAGGCTGCTTTGGGGGATTTTTTTGTTTTGGCAAAGTGTTTGATGGAGGTTGTAACCTGCTGGGTGTTGGCACCAGCAATCTTGAGAATTTCTGCTGCCTGGCTGGCCTGACTGTTCTCTCTGAATCTTGCTTACAGTAAATCTTGGAGGGTTGAAGGATCACATTAAGGAGATCCAGAGGTGTCGTCGTTTAATCCTTATTGCTTGTGGCACAAGTTACCACGCTGGAGTCGCAGTAAGTGCTCAGTCTTGATCTGTTTGTGAGTTATAGCTGGAATTGAGCAGTGAGCATGGTGTTGCATGTGTCAAGGAGGTTAAGAATGGGTTTAAGGTTAAGATTGAGCACGGGAACATTGCTGAGGAAGGACCTTCTGGAGAGCTGCACGTATCAGACTTTTAATTCACCAGCAACAGCAGTGGGAAATAAAAGCTGAAGAACTTGAATGCTTCTGAAAATGTTGCCTGTGACTTTCACTGCTGTGGAAGGCCTAAAAACCCAACACCTGCTCCGTCATAAAAGAGGGTTGTCAGAGAAGAGACAATGCAAGAGGAGAATGCAAATGCTGCAACAGGGCAGGGGCTGCCACGAGCCAGACAGGGCACTGGCTTGGAGGCATCCCAGTGCTCGCCCAGTAAGCAGACAAGTTTCACCCAGTGCCTCACAGAGCTCTGGCTCTGATTTTATTTCATCAAGGCCTGACCTAATTACTGTGAAAGTGAAATGGTGAAACTGTGGTGCCTGGAGACGAAGCCGTTTTAGATTGCAGCTGGGCAGCCTGTAATATTGCAATTAAAGGTGCTCCACAGCTTTGCAGAGGAGTCTTTTAGCTTCTCTTGCAAATGCTGCAAACAAAGATATGTTCACTGATTCACAAGGAACCAGAGAAGAAAATTTTTGTTCATCTTGGCCTGCTCTGTAAGATAATAAGGGTAATCCATTGACTAGCCAAAACAAGTTTCTGGCTTGGTCCATGTACAGGTGGTGGTTTCCGAGTTCTTCAGTAATAGAAGTTATAGTCTGATAGAAGGACAGCGTGCTGATAGAAAGACATCCTGGCCTCAAGTTGTGCCAGGGGAGGTTCAGATTGGTGTTAGGAAACATTCTTACAGTGAAAGGGTTATTAAGTCTTGGAATGGGCTGCCCAGGGAGGTGGTTGAGGCACCATCCCTGGAAGTATTCAGAAGACAGGTTGGCATAGAGCTTAGAGACGTGGTTTAGTGATGTGTTTATGATTTTATTTTTTTTTTAATCAGAGTTCAGTTGATGGTTGGATTAGATGATCTTAAAGGTCCCTTCCAACCCAGACAATTCTATGATTCTATGTATTTTGTATATATATATGTGTATATATGCACACACACGTAGTGATAAATAATCAGTGAGATTTACTTAGGCCCAATCTCCACGGGAGGGAGGAGTTAAGGCCTCACAGGCTTTTTGTGGTGCCAAAAGCAAGGTCGCTTTTCACAGGGGGAGTTGTGTGACTTGAGTGTGGGTACACTGAGCAATTAAATTATAATCCAGCACTACTTTTCGTGTGGTATTTTGATAGTAATATTTTCCAGTGTGTGGCAACCTAGATGTCTTTTTTGGTACTGCAAACACTTGGCTTTTTTTTTTAAACAAGATGTAATTTGTAACTCTGACATCTCCTTTTACCAGACCCGCCAGGTTCTGGAAGAACTGACTGAATTACCTGTTATGGTTGAACTAGCCAGTGACTTCTTGGACAGAAACACCCCTGTCTTCAGAGATGATGTTTGCTTTTTCATCAGCCAGTCAGGTAGGGTCTGGCTTTGCCACCCACTCGCTCCTCTCTTGCCTGTAAATGGGAGGGAGGGAGGAGGCAGCAGGGCCAAATTCTTGTGCCTGCCTGGAGGATGGCGTGTGGAAGGCATGAGAGGAGGAATTGGCACACACGTACTGGAGATGGGGAAAAAATAGAGTGGTTCTGCTCCATCTGCCTGCGGGTGCAGGATTTTGTTTAGCTGAGTCTTACATATGGTAGCAGTAGTTTTGTTTCCTTCCTCTGTGACGAAATACTCCATCAGTCAACAGACTGAAGAAATGCTACTAAGTTCTGGGTAAAGGCCTCTTGATAAACCTGATAAATAGTTTTAGTTCTGTAGGCAAAGCAGTACCAAATACTGAGCTATGTGGTGGATCAAATCCACAAAAGAAATGAAACTATTAAACACAAGTATCAAAAAATATGACACCTTGAAATATGAGATAACAGACACGGTTAAGCATAAAAAAAAATATTTATATCACATTCAAAATACTTTCAAGGACAACTGCAGTACAAAACTACATTTTTTTTTCCTCTTAGTTGCATATACCATTGTAGGTTTTATAAACTGTCTTCAGCTTCAATACTGCAACTAGTCCTTAATTTTTCTCCAGACGTTAAAATATTTTTTTAGTAGCAATATTTTCTTCTCAGTATCAAGTAATTCAGAATATCCTCCCTTACATAAATGTACATGTTTTCTCTGGTTTTTGGACGACACATGCAGATGTTGCTGCTTCCCCTTAGAACCATCTCTGTCACAGTCTATCAGGGAACAAACTGAGGGCACACGAGGAGACGTGCCTGTCCCTGGAGTTGCTGGATGTGACGACATAACAAAGGTTTTCTTGGAACCTGAGCTTGGTCATCAGGCAATACAAACCCAAAGTAAATATTGAGCTCAAGTAGCCCCAATTCCCCCAGCCATGAATCTGTTGCCCACCCTGCACCGCTGGGCAGGTCACAGAACAGTGACCTCAGTGATGAGCTGAAGGAGAAATGCACTGAACTAACCCCAGGGCTTCTTGGTCTCTGTTCTCACCTTTCCTGCGTGGGGTACTCAGAAGAGCTGTGCCCTTTTGGGACAAAAACAAACTGGCAGCACCAGATGGAAGACACAAGAGCTTCTATTTGTAGTCCTACCTCTGGGGTCCTCAGTGCAAGATTCCCCCCATCCTCCACAGTCATGTTCATTTAAACCAACTTTTTCTGCTTCCTTTATATCTGGAGTTTTTGAGTCAACACATTAAGTGAAGTCTGACCTAAGCTGATCTAAATTTGCACAGTGCAAACAATTTTGAATAAGAATAATTAGTTTTAGTCATAACCCCTTTGAACACAGATTTTGCAATCTCTTGTGCTGTTGGAGGGCACCAGCAGTGAATGATCCCATGGGTGCTCGTGGCAGGACTCAAAGGGTGACCTGTAACTCAGTGCATCTACTCTGCATGGCAGCTAGCCCTGATATGTGTTGTCCCTCCAACCTGCCCTGCCCCAGGGATTTCTTTTATTAACTGGGAAAAGGAAGAAAGTTGGGTTTGTTACAGAAGAATACACTTGAACTGCTTTTTTTTTTTCCCCCATAGTGAAATACTGACTCTTTCTCACACCAAATACTATTGTATTCTTAGATTTCACTCTCTTCTTTTTAAAACACAGCAACAAGGATAGAAATAACTCTGACTCGCAGGCACATACAAACCTGTAAGATTCTGTTTTGGAAATCACTGCCATTTCCCACCTGCAGTGACTGCAGTAACAGGTACTGAACACAGCATTGTCAATACCTGTCTTTTCAGGTGAGACAGCAGATACCTTGATGGGGCTTCGGTACTGCAAGGAGCGAGGAGCCTTAACTGTAGGAATAACTAACACAGTCGGCAGCTCTATATCACGAGAGACAGACTGTGGAGTCCATATCAATGCAGGACCAGAGATTGGGGTGGCCAGTACCAAGGTAAGGCACAAACATATAGATCCCACTGATAACAAGAATAATAATCGTTATTGTTATTATTATGTTATTGCTATTATTAATAATAAAAATGTTACTGGAACTCTTGGCTACAGCATGGGGTCCTGTTAAATGCTTTCTATTCTCTTGTACTAGTTGCTGTCAATGGTTGTGTAGTTAATGACCATGTGCCCAGCAACACTCTTTGTTTTCTTGTATCTTACAAAGGGCTTTTTTTAATTTATTTTTTTTCATAAACCAAATATTATGAGGTAGCAATATTAAACATTGAAAACAAAGGGGTCTCAAAGGGGAGAATCCCCAAAGAGGCAAGAATTCTCTCCTCTTTGCCATCATTTGTCTTGAGGTGCAGACTCAGTTTAAACTGAGGTCTAAAGATGAAAAAGGAAATTAAAAGACAAGATTACAGAAACGTTAACTGCATGTAATTGCCCTCACAGCACTGCTTTACTAAAGAAAGGGTGATATTGAAACTATACTTTTGGAAAAAGGTCTTTTACCATTTACTGGTAAAACCAATATTTATGTCCACGTAACAGAATTATTCTGTGGTTGATGCATCTGGCTACGTGTGATACAGAATAAAATAACTTGCTTTGCTGCAGTTCATTTTGATGAAGTGCTTCTGCCTGGTGAAATCTGCTTTGATTTAGTTATATTTAGAGGCGAGATGATGTCAATCTGTTACACAAATTCAGCCAAAAACCACATTTGAGTTTAATAGTTCATTGGGGAATTTGATCATGGAAAATTCATGAGTCTCTTACAAGAAGCTGTTGAAGGAATTGTTTGTCCCTGGGTTGTTTTCACACTGCCAGCCTTACAGTTCGGAGATAACTCAAAATGGTGGTTTTTCTCTGGTGATGTGGGGAGGTACCAAAGTTGTACACATATGAACTACGAACTTGAAACGATTCTGCCCCAAGGTTCTCCAAAACTGCATTTTGAGAACATAATCTAAACATCCCAGGCATTGTTAATGTGACTGCTCAGTGTGATTTACTTCTGTAACCTTCAGCTGCACCAACTCGGAGTAGATTCCATTCCATTCCATACCAAATGCTGCTCATCAGCAGAACTGGAGCTTCTCTCAGTTCCTTCAGAGCTATTTAAATCTTCTCCAATACAGCAACACGAGAGTTGGTTTGATTGCTGTATAGGAAGGGACAGAAATACTACAAACCTTAATTTTATTTCTAAGGAACTCCAATCCCAAGCTGGCACCACAGACCATTTCATAACATTTATCTTGTAAGGCCTTCAGAGGTCAGGCTTTGCAGCAGCTCTTTGATGCTGTTCCTGAAATGGTTTTGCAAATGGAATGGTCTGATCTGGAGAACTCGTTCCACTGGCCTGCCCGGGTGATTCTTCCCCAGAGTCAGTGCCTCCAGTCACTACAGTCTTTCAGACAAACATGGAGCCTTAGCAAGGTGAAGAGAGGCTGTTCATGAAAAATTGAGGTGGGAAATCACTTTTTGTGTTCCTTGTGAGTGGCCTAAGCGTGTCCCAGTGCCATGGCCAGGTGTTAGTGGTGGGCTTCCACCAAACATCTCCAGCCACCAGCTCTGCCCATCTTCTGTGTTTTGAGCAGTTACTTGCAGTGAAGGAGGACACAGGCAAGGTCACAAAACAGGATTTAATAGTCGCCAGGGAATCTTAGAAATAGTCCATTTTGCTTGTTGTATCTCAGTCTCTTGAAGTGCAAGGAGACTGTGCCATTTCACCCCAAGTCTCCATTTGAGATTTGCTCAAGATTTTCCCAGTAAATTTCATGTTCATCTTTGCTGCTGAACTGGAATGGACGCTGCCATTTGGCGCCGTGTTAAGAATAAAGTCAAGGGCTGGTCTAAGGATTAAACGTAGTAGGGGACAACTGTTTGGTTACTGTCTTAATTAAGTGTTTTCTTCCTCTCTCTTCCCCTTGTTAGGCTTATACCAGCCAGTTTGTCTCGTTGGTGATGTTTGCTCTGATGATGTGTGATGACAGAATTTCCATGCAGGAAAGGCGCAAGGAAATCATGCGGGGCCTAAAGGGGCTGCCAGGTAGGAACCTGCCACGGGTATTGCAGGTGAAACTCAGTAGCACGGGTGAACTTTGCTTTGAAAGACCAAGGGGACAGGATACAGCATGGTTGTTAGCAATAACTTCTGCAACCCTGTTCTTTGTAATGCCTTCAGACCACTCAGCAGGATAATAAAAAGGAGAGCCTAATTTTTATGTAAGTCTCTGCTACTGGTGTTTGAAGTGCAACCAGTACGTATGGTTTGAGAGGCACAGGCATATAAGCACACACAACTGGAATTCTTCTCTTTCCTTTTAGACTTAATTAAAGAAGTGCTGAGTATGGATGATGAGATCCAGAAGCTGGCCACAGAGCTGTACCATCAGAAGTCTGTTCTCATCATGGGCCGTGGCTACCATTATGCTACATGCCTTGAGGGAGCTTTGGTAAGAGATTTCTGTATTTAAAGCTGGTTCAAGGTGTTCCTAGCTCTGACTTCAGATTTCAGCCCAGGAAATGACATGTGGCTACAAGTTGTTTTAAGGAACTGCAAGCTATGGGGTGTTGTCTGTTTTCCGCATTCACACTGGGAATGCTTCACCATGACAGATGGGACACCCAAACAAAATCAGTTCTTTGAACTGTTGGGGTGGCATTTCCAGGATTGCTCAGCATCCAAAACTTCTCTATTGCAGTTTGTACCTTTGAGGAGATATCGGTTCTGTAAGTTCTTACACATTGACATGCAAATGCATCCTCTTAGCATTTCCAGCCCAGCTCCAGACAGGAGGTAGATGTGTTGGCTGATGGCAAATCCTAAGGCCTGTGGCGGGTTTGATGTTGGAGCTGTAAGTGGTGCTGCCTGCAAGCAGCTCAGCCTGGAGGCACCACTTCCATCTTGGTTTTCAGGCTGGCTTGTGGATCTGAGGAGTGCCAGAATGTGTTTTTACAAATTTAGGAAATGGAAGAAGCCACGGAGAGGTTGAAAAATACTTAGAAGTTTATCCAAAACTTTATGAATTTTTTTTTTTTCTCCCCGTCTAGAAAATTAAAGAAATTACCTACATGCACTCTGAAGGGATACTGGCAGGTGAGCTGAAGCACGGCCCTCTCGCCCTGGTGGACAAACTCATGCCCGTTATCATGATCATCATGAGAGACCACACCTACGCCAAGTGCCAGAACGCTCTCCAGCAGGTCATCGCGCGGCAAGTACGCACCTGGAGAAGTTGACACTGCATCAGAAATGTGGCTGTTGATATAAAAGCAGTTCACAGGGCACCCAAACTATTTGCTTTAGTGTGACTGCCTAAAATGTGGCTTTAGTAGATATTCTGGGCGCTTCAAGTACAATTTTGGCAGCAGATTGCAGAAGCCTGTGGTTTGTTTACCCCTTATATATATGTTACACCCTTGTATAATATATATTAGCCCTTATATACCCCTTATACTACAGGGGGATGCCCATGGGATGTTGTTTTGCTCTAAATTAAGTGAAAAGTTCTTGCCACTGGCACTGTGAACAGAAATGAGAAGAGAATCTTCCAGACCTCTTTTTTCTACATCATTTCTCATTGTTGCAGGGGCGACCTGTTGTGATTTGTGATAAGGAAGACATCGAGACAATTAAGAACAACAAGAGAACAATCAAAGTTCCCCATTCGGTGGACTGTCTGCAGGGGATCCTGAGCGTTATCCCCCTCCAGCTGCTGGCTTTCCATCTTGCAGTTCTCAGAGGATACGATGTGAGTAGAGTATTCCATCCTTTCTGTGCTCATGTTTGCTGGCTGCAGATGTGGAAAAGGTGCTCTGGGCAGTGTTGGAAATTCTTTGGGGGTTCTGTGTCGAATTGCTTGAGCTACTGGAAGGTCCAGGTTAAAGGGTAGATCTGGCAGTTACAGAAGGTAAGGACACGTGGTACAAGTTTCTGGAGGGCTGGTAGGAAGCTAAAAGGAAGGTAACAATCCCCAGAAGGGTGTTTGACCAACAGAGTCTGTTTGTTTTGGGTATTTGATCTTAATACAGACACCAACCTCTGCTTTTTATCACAGTGACCTTTTATCATTTGAGCACTGAAACAGCATAGACCAAAGGGACCAGCTCCTTAGTTCTTGACAGAGGAGTCGTAACAACTGAGGTTTATGGACCTTTTCTGCACCAATTGTCTTAAATTAACATGAAAATATGTTCATTTTCAATTTAAATGCAGAACAAATGTTCCAGACATTACAGAGTTATACACAACAAAAGGAAGTGTGTAAATACTCACAAGCATGTTCTTTCTCCTCCCTCTCTGCAGGTTGATTTTCCAAGAAATCTGGCCAAGGCCGTAACTGTAGAGTGAAAGATCATCTGAATCATAGGGGCAAAGGGGAATTAAATGAAAGACTTTTTTTGGTACCAAAATAACTTGCTTTTAAAGTCCCCTAGGTAAATCTTATTTTGGTAAATCATTGTTTGTGTATAAGATCAATGTAATTCCATTACATTAGTGATTATCAAATTGAGTCCACATGCTGTGTCAATAGCTTTGGGTTTTTTTGAACAATAGGCTTCCATGAAAGATACTAAATGGTTTTCTTTAAGGATTACCAACTCTTTTAGGTAAGGGGCTCTCCACTTTACTTTTTAAGATATGTCATTGTTTCTTATCCAGTGTGGCTCATTCCAATTGTTGATGAGAAACCGTAGAATGAATTATCTGCCATGCTCTCAGGCAGTGAAGCAGGGTACCAGGATATCCAACTGGAACAAGAGCTGTTACTGGTCATGCTTGTGCAGATATTTTAACAGTGAAGGGAACTGTAAACAAGCGTTTGGGGTCAGATTCTGCCTCGTGTACAAAAGGGAATTCAACCGACCTGTCACAACCTCCTCGATGTTAGGCACGTGCTAAGAAAATACCCTTGCTTCAGAAGGATTTTATCTATGCCAAATACCTCGCAAGTGACAATCGTGTGTTGAGGGGGGCACAAGGCAAGGTGTAACACCAACGTCTGCTGGTGGCTGTGCCCACCAGGGCAGTGGATTCACTGGTGCAGAACCAGGTGCAGAAGCCAAGTCCCAGCTTGGGATGGTGCTTCCCAGAGTTGGGGAAAGAGGCACGTGAAGAGTTTGTGTTGGGGGTTTGTTCTTGCTGTTGAGGTTTGATTATTTTTTTTTTTAACCAAGTAGAGGTTAGTTTTTAACCAAAAGTTAAAAATATCCTCCTGCGCTGAGGATTTCCCCCCTCCAGCTGAGCACTGTGGCACCAACACACCTCCTGATGAACCAGCATCACGTGCTGCAGGTCCCTGGCTCCTCTGAACACACAGAGGAAGGTCCCTTCCCCGGCAGAGAGACGGCACTAACGCTCCCTTTCTGAGGCTCCCCAGGGCAGCCAAAGGCCCTCCATGAAAGTCTTGGCTTCTGGTTTATTTGGGAGCAGTTCTGATGTGATTGTGTCAAACTCAGCTGGTTTAAAATTGGAGGGGATGAAAAAAGCATGATAGACAAGACAGAAATATATACCTGGGTAATAGTTTTGTAACTGGCTTGCAGAGAATCAGAAATTACATGGAAAATACACCTTCAAGACTTAATGCTGACTTTTTCAAAATCATTAGAGGGCAGGTAGCTGTGCATTTCCTAATGCAAAAAGGTGAATTTCCTACCAGCTTAATGGGTTATGAATTAGCTTTAGATATGCACCATAAAAAGAAAAACACTTGAAACCAATATGTGTATATTTATTACACATTTGTTCTCAGACTATTAGTTTGGGGATGCTTTGTGCTGCCAGTGTCTGTTGAAGAACAAAGTAGAAAATACTGCATTTTACACAGCACTTGCTTACGAGGCGCTGACTCCTGACAGTTTCCTGCCTCTGCCTGACCATGACCAGCAGCTTTCCCTGCTTCCTTTGAAGGCAATACTTGTCCCTTAGAAAAAAACAACATGTGTTCAGTGCTAACAAATTGAAGACAGTTCTTCTTCCTCCTCCTCCTCCTCCCCTTCAGCTCGCTTAAGAGAAACTGTGCAAACCTTTCACATGGAGGTTCCTGCTGGAACCAAGACAGGGACCCCTCCTTTATCTCCCCCCAGCATAAGGACAAGGACTTGCAGTATCACCTCCCACGTTCTCCTTAGTGTGGGATCCAGTGTGTAAGAACCCCGGAAAAGAATTATTTTAAGACCTTTTTCTTCTATTCCACTTGAAGAAAAGCAGCCTTTTCTCTGGCCTTGTACAGATGATTGTCCGCCAGCTTCCCCAGTCTCCCAGCAAACAGATGGGAGATGTCCCTGTTAAAATGCAAGTGGCTGTTCACTACAAGTTCATAATGCAGGCTGTTAATTATTTATGAAATTGTGTACAAAGAGGACCAAAGAACAGGAGTCTAAGTTAGAAATGTAAGTCTGACACTCTCATGTCGGGTGTAACTGTACAGATATTGCCGAGCTATTTGCGTTTATGCTGTGATAGACAAATCCTTATTCTTTGTAATTTAAGGCGTTAAAACTCACAACAGATTCTTCATTTGTCAGAAGGAAAGGTAGTGTCACCCCCTGCGTGCCACACGTTGCCAGCAAACTGCCTGAAGTGTGTCAGTGCCTGCCAAAAGGGAGGCTCGGTCGCTCCTTGCAGCCAGGCTGGTGTAATGCTTAATGTCAGAGGATGCTGAGGAGCAGAGCTGGGTGAAGAATTCCTCTGATGAGCGTGGTAGGGAACCCGTTAAGCATCTCACTGTCGTTAATTGCCATGCCTCTGTGAAGTGCGAATGTATAAAAGGACTCTTCTTAGCTTTCCTTACCTCATTTTTGTCTAGACGTGTTGCATTTTGATGAAGAGATGTTTCTCTTTTCCGTAGAAAATTTTTAGGATGCCTTGTGATATTTATTAACAGCCAGTCAGTCTTCTGCTCTCCCAAAAGAATGTTTTGCTTACTGAGCCAGTAAAATCCCCTCCTTCCTAATTGAGGTGTTTAAAAATTCAGTAGCCCTGGCACTAAAATTGAGCCACAGGTAAATACAGATCAAAGCCTTTGCCGTTTGGAAGAGCAGCTGCCTGTGTACTTCTGTCAGAATTTATTTGGATTTCACTGTTTTCCTCATATGTGTCTGCAGAGGCTTAAAGGGAAGCACATGCCCATAGGTCTTAGGGGTTTTTAATTGCCAAAGACCAGAGAACTTCAGGCTCATGTTGTTTCTGCCTGACAGATCTCAAAGTCCATGTCGCTAGTGAGGGTGTTGGAGGGAATTAAGTCACACATGGAATATACTTCTGTCAAGTTTTCCCTCCTACTGAAAAAAGGCTGTAGACAGTTCTTCCCTGAATTTGTCAGAGGAGCGAGTGCTGTTTTCACATGTGTTCTTATAAAAAGCCCAAACCACTATTTGGGCAGCTGTGTCCTTGTAAGGAGCAGCAGTGACACGGCAAAATCGGTACTTACCTGCCAGCACCATGGGGATGCCCCTCCAGCCAGAAAGTGGCTTGGACCCCCCCGTGTTTGTGGAGTCCCAGCCCCTCAAAAGAGCTGGAAGGTTCACGCAGACCATTCCTGAGTTGGGTGGGAGGGAGCTCGTGGATGTGACACCACGAGGAATCCTGCTCAGGGGTCTCACAGCTGGATGAGACACTGGGTTTGGTTCAGCTGTGGACTGGGCCATCCAAAGGCGTAAGAAAGACCAACACGTTAGTGCAAAATGGGGCTTTTCTCCTCTCTGGCTGTCAGGAGGAGACCTTGAGGCCGTGAGGGAGGGACTGGGATCCAGCACTTGAAGTAGCAGGTCAGTGTTTAGCTGTGGCTAATTTTAGGTCCTACCTGAATGTACCAAACTTGCCTCAAAGCACAGAGTCCCTCTTCTCCACCAGAAAAAGATGAAACAAAGAAGCATTTGGTTTGAATAAAAGGAAAGAAAACTATTTGCCTTCAATTCAGTTTATGTAAATAGACTTTTGAAGTGGCAAATACCACCCTTTCTTCCCTTCCAGACCTATTTGCCTCTGCCTGTACAACTGCTCGGTTTGTGGGGACCAGTCTGTACCTTGTTTCCTGTGTGTGCTGTACGCAGAAGCTGTCTTACTCTTGTCTGTAGTGTTTGACAATTTGGGTTTTGTCTTTTTGCTTACTTTTTTTGTATCTCACCCTTTGAATAAAATCAAGTGCCCTACATTAACCAAACGGAATTACTGGTCTTTAGTTAAATCCATGTAAGAGTAGTAACCCCTGTGACGACAAGAGCAGTACGGATACAGCAGAAAACATGGGCTTCACTCGCCTCTCCTGACTGGTCAGGCTTTTTTGCATCTCTGAGGGAGAATATATTTCAACTGTCCTTCCCTAACCACGATTTTGCCACTAAGAAGAAAGCCCATAAAGCACCACTAAGGCAGAACAGTTGGTATTACCATCCCCTACCTCCATTCTCATTTAACTACCTTTTCTATCACCAGGCAAGACAAAACCGCAGTCAGCGCAGCCCGGACGTGACCTGGGCCGAGTGAATGTTTCATGCATTCCACAACCTTGGAAACTCACAGTTTCTTTTTCAAGAAGTAAAGCCGTTTGGGTGACAGACAGCCCAGCAGCGGGGGGAGAACCTCACCACAGACCCTGAGGCAGCACCATTAAGCACACACGTATTCTCGTAGGACGGCAGCTGGGGGCTCAGAGATTGGTCATGGCTGAAAAACACCTGGCCAACTTTGTAAGCAGAACCCACAGAGACAAAGGACCAGCAGAAATTTACCCCCTTCCTCCAGTCAGAGCCATTCCTGGATTAGTTTCCCCAGGGACCTTCACCTCTCCAGGGGAAGAGTATCAAACACGCTCATCTCTTTTCCTAGAGAAAGTGAGCAGCTTGGGTTTACTCTTCTCAGAGATCCCTCTCTGGCCTGGTTTCAGCTGGGATGGAGTTAACGTTTTTGCCAGCAGCTGGTTCAGTGCTGGGCTCTGGGTTTGGGATGGACAGAGTGTGACAGGACATGGGTGGGTTCTGTTGTCCCTGAGCTCTCCAGACCACCTCTGCTCCTCACCCCGCCACTAGGGCACAAGGAGTTGGGAGGGGAGACGGCCAGGAGAGCTGACCCCAACTGGCCAAAGGGCTATTCCATGCCATGGCACATCATGCTCAGTGTATAAAGCTGGGGGAGAAGAAGGAGGGCGGGGATGTTCAGAGCGATGGCGTTTGTCTTCCCCAGTCACCGTTATGCCGATGGAGCCTGGCAGTGATGCTGCCCTTCCCATCACCCATGGGAAGCAGTGAATTTCCTGTGCCTTGTTTGCATGCACAGCTTTTGCTCTGCCTGTTAAACTGTCTTTAATCTCAACCCACAATTTTTTCCTCACTTTTAGCCGCCTACTTCTGTCCCTGGTGCAGCAAGCGAGTGGCTGCGTGGGGTTAAGCCACAACACTGCCCCACACGAGAACCAGTGTTAAAAGGTCACAGGGCTACTTTTTCAGGCTTCTTGCCTTGAAACAATGCATCGATGTCCTTAGTATCACACTGAAAGTCAGTGCCTACACAGGCGTTGGGAGCAGGACTCCGAAGCCACGTGGTGAAGAGCAGGCCTGGCTTCTGCTACAGCCCTGAACAAAACCGGGCCAAACAGCTCAAAACTCTACACCTTCATTGTCATACTGAAGGTCACATCTGCTCAGGACACTGAGGGAGCAGGGAACAGTGCAGGGAACCAGCAGGAAGGTTGGCTGGATCCTCCCGCAGCGACCCCAGGGCTGGGGCACCTCCAGGTGCTGGTTTAGCACAAGACTCTTGACGAGTCGGGGACAACACGGCAGGGCAGGGAGCTGAGATGCTCCTCAGCTACAGGCCCGGGGCTGTCTGCATGGCCAGTCACTGCCAGGAGGGGCCAGAGACACCCCCCCCCTTTCTTCAATCCATTCCAAATACTGTACCCTGCAGAGTGAGGGAGCCCTATCCCAGCAGGGACCACTGCCAGCATTCCCATTTGCTCATGTCTCCATCCGGGCCATCTGACCATTATATTCAATTTAAGCTAATAAATAATGGTAAGCAGTGAGAAGACAAACGAAAGGGACACATCCAGGGTGCTTAGCAAGTGGGTGCTGAGCTCTGCTTGTAAGCAAGCCATTCCCTGACATCCGGAGGAGGCTCAAAGCAGTGAGAGGGGCAGAGGATCTGCAGGTTCTTTGCATGGAATCTCTTCAATCCCACATCGAGGTGGTCATTTGGAAAGAAATAAGCTCCCAGAAGCTACGTGAGATTTACAGAAAGGCATAAGCATTTGGTTTGAATAAATTAGACTGGCTCAGCTGCTCCAGAGCACTCCCAGGCCCCTGCAGAGCAACCCCTCGTGTGCTTCCATGGCACGGGCTCCGTCCAGCCGCAAGCTCCCGACTATCCACGTTCACCCAAGTTTCTTTAATTAACCTCTATTTGCCTTTTCTCCACTAAAGCTCACCCTTGTGGGAGTGCTGTGGGAGGTGTCCCTGCCCAGGGCAGGGGAGTTGGAAGTCTATGATCTTTAAGGTCCCTTCCAATTCTACCCAGTCTGTGATTCTATGATAAAAGCAGAGTTTCTGAATTACTGCAAGCCTGACCCAAAAGCTGCCCTGTGTGCTTAAAAAGAGGCTATTTCCAACCTATTTCCATGCAGGCATTTGAAAAAACAAGTGAGAAAAAACCAACAAGCCAACTTGCCAAGACAGTCCATTCAGTGCTGAAGAGGTTACCCAGCCTAAGAGACAAAAATCAGACCCACAAATCAGACGTGACAGGACTCCTCCTCCCCTCCTCACTCTCATTCTTTATTGTTTAGGTCAAATAAAATATGTTCCCATGGTCCTTACAAATTCCTATGGAAACAAGTTTAAACAAACAAGCTGCTGGCCCACGGGCAGTGAGCAGCAGCAGCAGCACTTCAGCACAGGATGCGAAAAGCGGCCGAGAGCCCAGACACGCTGGAGACGCTCCCGATCCCACCCCAGCTCAGAGCTCGGAGCCAATTAGGCTCCCAGGGGCTCCTGAGAATCAGGAGATACACGTGGACCACGGGCAGGATGGTGGCCCAGCCCAGCAGCCCATTCTGAGCAGTAGGAGAGTGCCCAAAGACCGTATTGAGGAAAAAAAATTACCTGGACAAGCAAACCCCACACCTCAGCTTCACCAAAATGATGCTGCAGCTCAAGCTGAAGGGAACTGTCAGCAAATCTGCGTGGGATGAAGCTAAACCTTCCCTGATCCTCTCATTTCCAACTCTGCTCAGAATTAACCTGCATTAGATGAGAGCGTGTCCGAGGGCAGGGGATGTGCCGGGGTCTCCTGGCTGGAGCAGGAGGTGGGACACACCAGCTCTGCCTCAACAGATCACAGAATCACAAAATCACATGGGGTTGGAAGGGACCTCTGGAGATCACCCAGTCCAACACCCTGACAGTCCACCCAGAGCAGGTCCCACAGGAATGTGTCCAGGGGGGGCTTGGAATGACTCCAGAGAAGAAGACTCCCCCACCTTTCTGTGCAGCCTCTGCCAGGGCTCTGCCACCTTCATAGCAAAGAAGTTCCTCCTTGTTTTTAGGTAGAACTTCTTATATTCAAGTTTGTGCCCATTTCCTCTTGTTCTGTCTCCGGGTACCACTGAAAAAAGCCTGGCCCCATCCTTTTGACACCCACAACCTCTGCAAGATCTCTGCATCCCCAGCAGAGCAGGACGTGGGACACAAGAGCTGTGGAGGATGGGAGGCTCCAGCAGCCTCTTCGCTTCAGCGGCACCACCCGCAGCAGTGAGTCATGGCTAGGAAGGAGATGCCTCCCCTCCTCCCTTCTGGTGCCAGTTGCCACTTGAACAAGCCTTCTCCAGGCTCACAAGTGGGTGCTTTCTCGCACCTAGTACTGGGTGGGATGGCGCCTGCCTGCATGGGATGATGCACGTCACGCTGGCAAACACAAGGATGTGCCTGGAAGCTGGTTTCATAACCAAAGCCACCCCTCAGGGCTACCAGCCCGTGGCTGCTGGCACGACACACAGGGAAAGCCCAGCCTGAGCTACAAAACCTCCTCTCCAGCACTTGTGCCCACTCCCCCCCACTCTGATACCGTGCAAGAGCACCACCAGGACGGACAGAATGGCTTCTGCTGTCAACTGTGGCAGGGACTCACATTCCTTCTCACATTTTTTTGCCTCGTCTCCTATCCCCAGGAAAGCATACGCTTTTCCAAGTCCAGCCAGAAACACTGCTGAAAATTAATAATCTCTTCTACCCAAACAGCCCCAACTGGTCCATCCTGGGAAAACTCCAGACACACGTGCCCCGTGCCAAGACAGAAGGTTCACATTTGAAGGTTCATGCAACATGGAGCCTGTGCTGCCACCACTTTGGAGGGATTTCAGAGCTGCACACGGGAAAAACTCCCAACAGAACCACACCACGAGAAGTCCCAGGTTTCAGTGACCCAGTGGATGTGCATTACACCCCTTGCTGAACGTGTTGCTAAAGCAGAAGGGCAGTCCTCATCCCCCTCCCCTCCACAGGAGAGCCACGTCACCTCCCTCAGCATAACTGGCAGCCTTCAGGAAGGGCTCAGGGCAGGGCTTAAAATGTAGGATGAATTAATTGCCCAGAGGACCATCCCTGCAGGAGCACGTCCAAGTTGGGTTCAGGATCAACAGGGACTGAGGACACCTTGTCCCTCTCCAGCCACCATCATCCAGGAACAAAGGCTTGTCCTGGTCTCAAGCTTTCACCCTGGGCTTTGCCAGACAGGAGAGGGGGCAGAAAGGGGCTCTGGGAGCACCCACAGGCTGAGGCTCACCTTGGTGAAACCGCAGGAAAGGGAAGGAGGCAGTGGTCTGTGGGAAACCATCTCTCCTCCAAGCACTGGTGGATCCAGAAAAGAATATCTTTCCTCCATCTGTCCTCCCCACCTCCTCTTACAGGCTGGAGAGCTGGGCAGGGAGGAACCGGATGAACTACAATAAAGGAGGATGCTGCACCTGGGGAGGAATAACCCCCTGCACCAGGACAGGTTGGGGGTGACCTGCTGGAGAACAGCTCTGAGGAGAAAGACCTGGGAGTTCTTGTGGACAACAGGATGACCATAAGCCAGCAATGGGCCCTTGTGGCCAAGAAGGTCAAGGGCATCCTGGGGGCCATTCAGGAAGAGTGGGACCAGCAGGTGGAGGGAGGTCATCCTGCCCCTCTGCTCTGCCCTGGGGAGGCCGCATCTGGGGCACTGGGACCAGTTCTGGGCTCCCCAGTTCCAGAAGGACAGGGAACTGCTGGAGAGGGGACAGCAGAGGCTACAACTATGATGAAGAGCCTGGAGCATCTCCCTTACAAGGAAAGGCTGAAGGACTTGGGGCTTTTTAGTCTTGAAAAGAGAAGACTGAGGGGGGATCTGATCAACGCCTATAAATCCTTAAAGGCTGGGTGTCAGGAGGATGGGGTCAGGCTTTTTTCAGTGGTGCCCAGGGACAGGACAAGAGGGAAAGGGCACAAACTTGAACATAAGAAGTTGCACCTCAAGATGAGGAGGAACTTCTTTGCTGTGAGGGTGGCAGAGCCCTGGAAGAGGCTGCCCAGGGAGGTGGTGGAGTCTCCTTCTCTGGAGACATTCAAAATCCCCGGGCCATGTTCCTGTGGGACCTGCTCTGGCAGGGGGTTGGACTGGGTGATCTCCAGAGGTATCTTCCAACCCCATGTGATTCTGTGATCTATATGGGAAGGGCTGCACAGTCCCCTTGTGCAGGGTGAGGTGCCACCAAGAGGAAGGTTCCCGGGGAGCAGGAGAGATAAAGCAAGAGCTTGAACCTGCTCCTAAACCCATTGTAGCATGTCACATCTTTCTCATAAGTGTTCTGTACCTCATCATTTCACCCCTCCTGTTTGCATTCCCACGTGATAGCGCGGCCAATGCCTACCTGGAAAAGCAATAAAGTAAATAATTTATTTGTAGCTGTTTTCAATTTAATGCACCAGCAGGAAGGAACCAGCTGGTTTGTAGCAGGCCAGCAGCTGGGGGGGTGTGGAGAACTGGAGGTACAGTGGTCACAGCCTTGAGAAAAACTCTTCTTGAGTAGATGTGGGTGGTTGCTATTAGCTTAGGAAATAAAGCAAATTGCAACAAGACCTGGGCTCTAACACCGTGGAAATATCAGCAAAGAAACACTTTTCTCATCAGTAGGAACAAGCAGTGAAATGTTCAGTTGGGAGGAGGGTTTCCCTGCCTGGGAATGCTGTGGTCTTTGGCAGTTTCTTCTTGTTCCAGGGACTATAGTGTATGGAAAGCACTACATAAAGTTCTGTTCCAAAGGGAAATGTCTGCCTTTATTCTATGGCTGGAAAAATTAGGGGAAGAACTACAGCTGCTGCTAAGACCACGTAGCCTGGGTGGATGCTGCTTCCCAGAATGAAAGCCCAGAGTGAGGGGTCCTGTGTGACCCACAGGCAGTTCCACAGCAGCACCCAAGATGGCATAGAGCTGACAGTGCTAATTAGGCTGCTAATTACACTGCCTGTACCTGCCTTCCCTCAAGTGAGTTTAGGAGTTCGTGCCCCACACTCTTGGTCTTTTCAGAGCCACCAGAGCCCAGCGCAGGGTTGTTTCATGGAGAAACACCAGACCAGTTTCATGGCTGGACTTGCAGCAAATCACCCAGTGTCCAGCTCCTTCGGACAGTAACTGCACCTCAGTGTCCCACAAATGCCATCTCTGATTCTTCCCAAACATCCAACTTCCCCCCAGGGCTCCACGGCCGCTGGCAAACTCCCACTGTGCTCCCCGAGAGGCTGGTGAGAGCGGGAAGCAGAGCTACAGCATCACCCATCCCTTGAAACGGGATTAACCCCCCCTCATCATGCCAAGTTCTTCCTGTAGTATCTCAGTTACAGCGAGTAATCCCCCCGAGTCAGGATGGTTCCCCTGCACTCACAAAGTCCTCCTTTGTTTAAATCCCACCCCAGAAAGCGGATGCCCTTATGGCCAGGGTTTTTTCAACCCCCACGCTACTTTTTTTCTGCAGCTGAGGGGGCTGTTGGTGGCAGCAACGCCGTGTCCAGGTGCCGAAGCGTGGCCACCCCTCCCTGGCAAAGGGCTGTTCTTTTCAGGGGTGCCTGTCCTTTTTGCAGGTGGACCGCATCGCCGCCCCCCGAGACTGACCGCCCAGGACACTTCGCCGCTCTGTGAGCAACTCGCCTCCCAAGCAGCTGTGCCAGAGCCTCCAGGAGAAGGAGCGAGAGGGGTGAGATGCACCCAAAACAACATCCCTGGGCTGCCACCTTCTCTGCCCACCCCCCAGGGCAACCCCCAGCAGCAACGAGCATCGCTCAGGTCCTGTCTGCTCTGGGGACCGTGGGCTGGTGGCCCCAGATCTGAGTGTTCTGCACAGAGTAAGGCCTAGAAGAATCCCTGGAGAAGTGACAGTCCCCAGATTACTCAACTATCTGGTGGCGTTTGGCACTGCAGTTCTTGCCTTGGTTTTAGGTTTTTAAACAATAAAAGTCTCCAAAGACGTCTTCATTTTTAAAGCAAATGCCAAAAGCAGAGCATTCTGCTTTGGAGATGCCAGTTTGTCATTTCTTCTTGGATGGTTTCTTCCCTTCTTGGCTTCTGCAGCCTAAGAAACGAAGCCAAGTTCACAGCTCCCCCCCGCTCTCCCTTCTTTCCCTGTTCAGTGACAGTTTTGATGGCTTAAGTCTGCGTTGCTTTGGCTTGCACCTCCACCCTGCGTGGTGAGGACGTGTCTTATATAGACAGCATGGGAAGGTTGGACCTTCAGTCCTTGTGATGATTTTGTCACAAGAGCCTGTAGGGACAGTCCTGCACCCAGCTTTGTTTGTTAAACACACCAACCCCACGCAGACAGGAACGACTGGCCAAAAAATCCTCCCCAAACCTGCTGGAATGTCTATGGTAAGCTCCTGGGAATGGAGAAAAACCATCGCCTTCTGTATGATTAGATTAGAAAGCTAAAAAAACCAGTACAAGATGCAGAGGAGCAATGGTGTGGTGTTAATGGGGTCTGGGATGTCGAGAAGTGGCTGTTGGCCCAGTGAGGGACATTGCTCAGTGACCATCACCACAGCCAGGCTGAGGACATGCTGGGAAGAGGCAAGGGGTCTGGCTTGCAGAGGCAAAAAGCTCCCACTGCTGTAAACCCAGCGGGTCAGGGATCCCTGAAGGTACCAAGTGCCAAGTCAGCCAGAATAGCCCTGGATCCCACTTGGTCCCTGGTCACGGGTCAGAGATCATGGTTCTCTGGCAATTATTACTGCAGGAACCACCACCCAGATCATTTAGCTGCAACAGCCCCCAGCATTTTGCCCATGAAATGTTCCTCTGGGTGTTGCTCGGGACTGGAACTCTTTTGCAAAGTGCTCTGAGCTTCGACAACGACCATCTCAGCGAGGAGGTGAAGGAGGTGTTGGTGTGATACAAGGCAGGAGTTGAGACTGGCTTACAGAACGAAAAGATTTTGAAGGCGTTCAATTTGGGAGCCTTCATTTGCCCCTGTTTGCTTTGCAGCCTTTTGGAGTGAAAGATCAAGCTTTTCTGTTTTTAAACACAACCCAAGATGCTCCATCACACACCTCCAGGCACCAAAGCCTTAACAGACCTGCAATAATGCCATGGGTGGGTGGCCCATTTGTGCCCAAGCCTGTCCACACACCTACACAGGACTTGCCACCTCCCCCAGAGAGCCTGCAATCTGCTGCCAGCAGATTTTTCCAGGGTCCCCATTTCCCTCGAGTCCCCAAAGCTGGGAGAGCCCATCCAGCACACCCAGTGCTCTGGAGAGTGGAAAAGCTGTTTAAGTTACAGATCAGAACCTACCCCAATTCTATCAGTATGACCTAGAACATGGGGGGCAAAAAAAATCTAATATATGAAATACATCAAGTGAACACTCCACAATGTTTAAGCTGCCCACACACAAGCAGTTGTGGCTTGGATCAAGTGCAGTGATAAAATGAAGAGGTGCAGAGAGAGCTCATTCTTTAGCAGAGGGCAAAGGGGAATCACTCGTTACAGCAGCGTTGCAGGGGTACATCCAGAGACAGGGGCTGAGCTTTCTGCCTGACTCAGCTCTGGTTTGCACAGGCCCCCAGCAGCAGCACAGACACTTGGAGTCAGATGTAAGACAGGGCAAAAAGGGGGAAATCTTTCCAGTTGCTTCCAAGGTTTGGATCCGGCTGCATAGGGGGGTGAGGGACTGGGAAAGAATATCCTGCCTCTGAGCCCGGGGTCACCCTGGGACTAATCCCACACTCAAAGTCTTGTTCCTCAACCAGGCAGCTCCTGCCCGGGCACTGCTCTGTGCCAGCCCTGGCATGGCCTTGCCTCTCCTGCCATCTGACGAGAGCGTGGCTGCTGTTTGCCAGAACCACGTTTTAGGGTAATAAAGGACAGTTGTGTGGATGTTCAAGTAAATTTGTCCTCTCTGTCCTGCACTGTTCTCAGCTGAACCGGGCTCTGTGGGCTCGCATCAGTCCCCACGTGCTGGGCACTCACCAGCAGCCCCTCCTGGGCCAGACCTGGCACAAATCTGTTCCTCTGACTGAAATGCATTTCAAAAAATGCACATAGAGTAAAAATGTTTCCAGGCTGCACCGACCCAAATGAGACGGATGAAGCAAAGCTGGAAAAACCTTTCATGCCTCCCTCCAAAATGGTGCAGAAGCGTGTCCTGAGGTGCTGCAGTTTGTCTGTTGGCATCTGGCATCAACAGCAGATTCGCTCCTGCTGCAAGTGGGGGCAGCTGAGACAACCACCCCCTTCCCAGCCTAAAGATCCTCTAAACTTCTCCAGCAGCCTGGATGTGTTCCTCTCTTCCCTGGCAGGTTGTGAAACCCTGTGGTATTTATGCATTAATGAACTGCAGCATTTGGAACTTGCCAGCGCCCCAGAGCATCCCACCCCCAGCTGCAAACCCTTCCCAGAAGGGGGGAGTGTGGGAATGGCTTTCAGCACAGCCCACGTCTTTCACCTCTTTCCTTCTACAGAAAGGAAAGCAGAGGGGGAAAAAAAAAAACCCAACTCAAACCACCATCCTGAGCTCTCAGTGAAGTGATTTCACACCGAGCTGGCTGCAGACAGACAGACAGACAGACGCGCATCACCATTGCAAACGGGTCCTGCCTCGCTGTCTCCCCGGTGGGGTTGGCTGTGATTAAATCATAGTCCAAAAACAGCAGGAAGGAAGGAAAAAAAGAAGTCAGGAATTTCTGCACAGGAAATCCATGGGAAGAGGAGGGGGTTAGACAGGAATGGTGTCTCAAGTGTGAAAGACAGGACCTGTTCTCCCTGGTGTACTCTCTGTCCATCTCCAGCAGCCTGGGCCAGGGCTTTATTGCCCAGGGCAGGGACCTGCTGGGAGCTGGGGACCCCGTCCCTACAGTGGTGAAACCCCTCTCCCACCGAGGTCTGTGCGAGCTCAACAAGCCCAGAAGGAGTTGGCACTACTCGAATCCCCATGGCATTTCTGTGGGCACAGACGTGCTCCTCCCAACAAGGTGAGGGGCTCAGGAGGAGGAACATCCTCCCATCGTTCCCTACAGCCTTCCCCTCGGAGACAGGGGCTTCCACACACCAACACACTACCTTTGGTTAAAACCATCCAAAGGCACCTAAAAACAGTTCTCTGTTTGTTTTTGCTCCAAATTATTTAACAGAGGATGGCACTAAACTTATTTAGTTCCTTATCTGAGTTTATTCTCAGGCAGGGATGAGCCAAGGACCAGCCCCACTCGTGGTGGAAGCCAAGTTCCCATCTCCACTGCAGGAGGACCCCACCATGGCACGACACACAGCTGTCCCCTGTTGTTACTGGCCTAACTGGTGGGGGAATCACTCAGAGAAACTGTCCCACAGTCCCTGGCCATGAGCACCCATCTAGA
The DNA here is from genome assembly GCA_004320125.1 of Scolopax mira. Lineage (NCBI taxonomy): Eukaryota > Metazoa > Chordata > Aves > Charadriiformes > Scolopacidae > Scolopax > Scolopax mira. The sequence continues at coordinate 64,833 of BJBW01003840.1, forward strand.
GAAAGGATCCATGTGGCTCTATGAAAATGACTTGTCTCTGCCACGTCTGATGTGCTTTAGACACGTGCATTAGAAAACATTGGTCAGTTCAAAAGATACATTCAACCTTAAAAGGGCCTTTAGAAAAAGAAAAAAAGTTTATTTTTCATTTTTGGCCAAGCCACAGTTTTCAGTAAATAGCCTTTTTCAGATAAATAATTTGTTGTTGTTTTTAGACAAATAAAGAAAATAAAGCTCACTTGTTAAAGCTCAAATCTGAATTACTTCTTAGGGAAATGAAAACATTTCCCTTCGGCTTTTTATCAGCTTTCCTTCCCCTCCATCAAAAGCCCTGCCCCTATGCAAGCAGTCCTGCCCCACAGATACCCGGGGGGGGCTGCTGGGGGTCTGTGGCTCTGTGCCCCGTCCCCCACAGAACGGCTGCCCCGACTCCCACCCGTGCTCAGCCTCAGCTTCCTCCTTGGCAATCCTGGGCCGAGATTTGTTTTAACTGGTTTCCCCCCCCTCCTGCCTTTCAGAGCTTTTGTGTTTGCAGCGATCGGTTCTTTCCCTAAATCCACATTATTGAGCTCCCATGACCTTTTCCTGTGGGAGCCACAGCGGCTGGTGGGCTCCCGACCCACCATCCCGGGCGAGAGCAGTGTTCGTCCTACGGGACCAGTGTGGATTTTCTGGCAGGTTTCCAGCAGTTCGTGCCTTCTATTTTGTTTCTCACATTCTGGTCTGGTTCTTATTTATTTAATTTTATGTTGTGGGAATGTAAAAATGTGCCACAGTGGATTAGGCCAGTGGCCTGGGTGGTCCAGCACTTGGCCCCAGCTGGTGTCTGTTTCAGCCAAACCGTTTCAGTAAGAAATAATTCTGAAGAGGTATAAAGCAAGCAAAGGCTAAATCCTACAGTCCTTGCTTGGGCAAAACTTCCTGCAGAGCAGCGAGGGACAGGGGGAGCCCTGACAGCATCGCAGCCTTCTCCAGACACGCGTCCCAGTTTCCTGGAGCTCACAGGAACTCTGGGGTCACGGAACTCTGCCCATCCTGGGGATGGGGATGAACAAAACTCAAGCAAAGGAGGAAATCTGTGCTAGAAAAAGGCACAGAGAATGATGCAGGACCCTTCTGATTTATTCCACTCGGCCACTGAGGGGTAATACCCCAGGAACCCATGGGTTCTAGGACCACAGGCATGATGGTACTGACCCCCCCAGGGACAGGGGGTATCTGCAACGACACTTCCCAGTGGGGCAGAGCACAGGCTGCGAGGAGCCTCTGCACCTCTGAGCTGCTTCCTGACCATCTAAACCACACAGGGAGATGCTGGGGGTCAACAGCCACCGAAGCTGCAAGAGGAGGGGAGAAACACAAAGCACAAAACTGCTCAGAACCTGCTGGCAGCAGCTCCTTTGCACAGGACGGACGGCACGAAGTGGACGTGGCATTTCTCTGGCATTTCTCTGCCATTCCCAGGCAGCTGCTCCTCTGGCTGACACACTGGGCACGGCTGGTTTATGGGGAAGTTTGTTACTGAACCCCAGGCTGGAAAGGCTCTAAACATGGCCATGGGGTCACAGCTGGAACAGGCATGAGATCAATGGATCTGGAGACAAAGGGAAGCTTCTGCCAAGAGAAAAATCAAAAGTTATTTTGCAAGGGCAGTGAGATTCCCTTCTAAGGCATCCTATAGATCAAGGCGCTTGTCTTGGCCCAGTCCTACCATACCAGCTCCCCAAACACAAACCACACTGTCTGGAGGACAAACTAACTACCTCTTCAACGCTGTGGGGGCTGCTGGGGCCCCTCCTGCCCACACAGGGACCAGTGTGCCCGTGGCCAGCAGTGGGACATGGTGAAGTGAGACTCCATTACATCCATTCCATACGCATTCAGCAAGACACATCTGCATCATCCCCACGCCCTGTGTCCCACACCCCTGAGGAGTTTGGGGAGTTTTCATGCTTTGCAGAGAGTCTTCAGTCACGGATTCTGGTCCTCTCATTTCCGAGATGCTTCTCCAGAATGTCTGAAAAGCTTTTGGCTTTGGGAAGAAAACCCAAACCCTCACTCCCCTTTAACATTTGCCTTTCATTTGTTCCCACGAGTGAGGGAGCAGCCCCGCACAGGGAACTCCTTTGTCTGCTTGGCCTTTGCAGGAAACAAGAGGGGATGGGGCACTGAGAGCATCCAGGCACGATCAGCAGCCAGAGCAGGGCCTTCGTCGTTACTGTCTTTGATATCTTCCATTTGTAATGGACACTCTTTAAAACCATTTTGGCCTCAGATAAGTAGTTAGAGTTACCTCCTTATTTGCAGCATTATCTGAACTTTCCCCTGCCCGCTACCGAAAATGTTTGGATATTTAAAGAACCAGCAACCTGTTAACAGGAACCAATCCTCTTTCTTTTTCAAAAAGCCCCCAAGACCCATGCAATTGTGCCAGCCCTAAGGAACAGCATCAGAACTGAGATGGAGCTGGAGGGGATGGCTCCAGGCTGAAGGACACGGCCCCGTGAGGGACACCCAGGCTCCTGCCCAAAGCCAGGACTAGACCTGGGGCAACAGCACAAACGTCTGTGGTGAAGATGTGCAGCACCTGGTTTGAGTCATTAACCATAAACCCTGAGGGAATGTGGAGACAGGTTGTAACTGTGGCCAGGTTTTAGCTATTAAACAAACAAAAAAAGGCATCTCTCATTGTAACCTGTTATTCCAGTCACTGAACTCCAGTTTTATTTCTGCAGCAGCAAGTGCCACCACCAATGGTGCTCTGGGAGCTTCCTCTTTCTATCCTCCAAACGTGGCCTTCCCCCACCCCTGGGGGCTGTGGGACCCTCTCTGTGGGGCAGCCCCTTGGGTCACACGGATTGTGCTCTCCAGGAAACGGTGGGGCAGCTCCAGTCATCGGACAGGAACGGTTTCTCTTGCTGTGGACTCAGCTCCAGACTGGTTTGCACACACAGAAGGGAACCTGATTTCCTGACCTCGGCCAGGGAAGCCCTATTGCTCCATAAAACCAGAGGGAGGGGGAACAAAGTCCCTGAGGACTCTCTTTTTGTTGCCCCTGAAGACTGGTGGTGCCACATGTGCTCTCAGTTCATCCCGTGTCATGGTCAAGAATCAAAATCACATTTCTAACTCACTGCATTATTTGGGTTATGCAAATGACTCCGTCTCCCCCCAAAAAGCAGCTTATAAGATCTCCCACAACTGAAAAGAAGAGAACAATGTCTTGCTGTCATGTTCTGAGGACAGGCTATTGTCATAGCAGTCTAAGCACCTAGCATGTAAGGAATAGCTCTGCCAACAACTACCTTTTTCATCCTTGACAGGGTATTATATTTACCTCCACATCCTTTCTAACAAATAAAAATTACTTAATTTATTTTGCAAGCTGCTCTGAGCCAATTTTTTCAGCAGATTCTCTCAAGCAGGCTGGGGGAGAGTCTGGACCAAGCCATCCACATCCCTACCCAGACAGGAACAATCAGAGGCAGACAAGTGAGAATGACTTCAGAATTTGACCTTCTGAGCTGGACCGTTAAAAAAAACAAACAAAAAACTGTCTGATGCTACTACAGTTATTTCATACATTTTTAGCAACTGCAAATCTCTCCAGTTTCCATGACAGCTTGTGAAATAGGCATCTGTAATTCCTATTACTTTAAGCCAACAGTGTATCACGCACACACATAGAAAGATACAAGTCTTTCCCCTCTCCCTCCTTCCCTGCTCTCCCCCCCCCCAAAAAAAAAAAAAAGAAGTAACTACCATCAAATCCACACAGTCTCACGTCAAAATAGAAATTCCCAAGTTCTGCCCTGGGGGCTTTTTTCTGGCAGTCAATGCAAACACTGCCTGTATCTCTCACTGGCTGCCCTGGCTCCCTGCTGCTGCGCTGCATTACAGACAGCTAAAAATACCTTCCATCCATTCCTAATATTTTTTCCACATCTGCTGTTGCTGTAGTTACCGAAAAGCCCACTGTGCCGTTCCCAACAGGGAGAGTGAGGCACTTTGCTCAGCCAACAAAGGGGAAGGAACCATCCAAAAAGATGACCTATTAAATGCACCCTGTGAAACCCTCCCGGCAGCTCCCGTGGGCACCAGCAGGATTTGCTGTGGTTTCCCAGGGGCAGAGGAGACCCTGGAATCAGGTGACATCAGAACCAGGGGCTCTTCCCAAGGCAGCAGCTGCTGATCCCAAGAAATACCCCTTTGGTGACACTCGGCTTCATCCCTGGCCCTGCTCCTGGTGACTCCCCAGCTCTGCCCCATGGCTCCAAACCAGGATGCAAGCAGCTGAGTGGAAGGAAAGGAGCACCGATTTCTGATTTTCATTTGAAAATGACAATATCCCAGCCTATCAGGGGGCTCGTGAGCCCCCACCTTAAATAAAACCTGGGAAACAGCCCTACCACTTTCAGCCCGGTCTGCAGCTCTTGAGCTGTACAGAAACTGTAATTTTATCTGAACCCAGGCACTGCAGAGCCAAGATGAGCCAAAAAAATCTCACTTCCCCAGAGGATTTTTCCCAACTTTGCTTACAAACAGTTCAAAGTTGGGCTACACAAGTCATGGTGATGGCAAGAAGGGACGTCGCATGGCAATGCTGACAGGCAGCCAAACCTCTCCAAGGTTCACATTCCACGTCACCCATCACCAAAACCAGATCTAAAGAATCCAGACATACTCTGTTTCTGCCTGGTTTTAACTTTCCCAGAGACTTTCCATGAAGTAACAAATACTTAGAAAAAGGATCCTGACACCTCCATTCTAAGTTGTCCACCGGCAAGCCCAGGCGGAACAGAGAGAGCAGGGGATCTCACATGCAAGAAGAAATAAGCACCTTCCAGAAGCAGCTGAAGATATTCACACCCAGAGACAGGCAGCAGAGGCCTCGAGGATATGCCAAGAAGGATTTTAAATGGGAATGGAAAGTGGAACACAGAAATCCCCAGCTTTCTTGCAAGTAAAAGTTACATCTACTAAATCCAGTTTTCCACTCCCTGTGGTATTTTCTCCTGCTGCAGCTGCTCCATCCCTATTAATTTCTCCAGCTCTGGAAAAGGCCCCACAATTTAATGTCTGTGAAGAACTAGACACGTGTTAGGCTGCAGCACGTTATCTGGGGAGCTGGGGACACAGCACCCGTCACAGCCCCGGGGCTCATCCAGCACCAGCCGGATGGGATGAGGGGACGGTCCCCCCCCCCGTTGGGGACACATTCCTTTGGACAACATCTACACTGACTTAGCACCGTGAGGAAATACCTTTCCTAGTGCTCTGGATCTTCCAAAGACACAGTACCTTCCCCCGCTAGCAAGAAGGACCTTTGAAAGCATTTAAATATTAAAAGATATTTAAGTAATCTGAAGCTTGTTCTGGCAGGGTGCTGCAGACTTTCAGCCACTGCCTGCCTCCAACATAATTTATTCTGTAGTTCATGTTATTTTTACAAGTTATTTTATAGCTGTTTCTTCAAAAAAAAGTTCATCACACTCTCCAGCAGCACTAACAAAGAGAGGATCCTGCAATGCTGTGACTCACTGCTGTTCCCATCACACCCCCACAGCCCCCAAAAGCCCCATCTGTGACTCAGAAGGGGCTTTCTCTGCCAGAATTAGAAAAAACCCAGGAATTTCTTTCCCTGCCAGGCAAGGAACTCCTCAGCTGCCCAAAGCCAGACAAGCCTCCAGAGGAACCAGAAGGGTTCATCCCAGCAGAGCTCTGAGATAGCTCCAACCCCCCAGCAGCCTCAACCCCCAGATAAAATAAACTGCTGGAAAGGGCCCAGCCAGTACTCACCAGTTTGGCTTCTTCCAGCTTCCAGCTGGTGCCCTAACATCAGGGCACCATTCTGGGCTCCCTCACTCCCCCCTCCACAGCCAAACCAGCTCCCAGGGCACCCTGTTCCAAGGCACCCCAAGGTCACCTCCCACAACCCCCGACTCCAGAACCCAGACCTGCTCCCAGGTGGGGCTTGTTGAGGGAAGCAGGTGGCTAATTAGGACTAAGACCCAGATGGGGGAGGTGGCCACTCTCAGCCTTGTGTGCAGGTGGCCCTTTCTTTGGAGCAACTTTGCTCCGAGGCTCCTGTGCTGCCTGTGGTGACACTGTCCCGTTGCACGGCTGGTGACAGGGCCGCTGTGTGGGGACAGGCTGTGGGAGGGGGGTGTGCAGGGGCTGGCTCAGAGGGTCCATCGCTGGGGGCTGCTTTGGTGGAGCTCACTCCCCAGTGCAGCGCTGGAACCTCATGAGAAGCTGCCCAGGTTTCTGTGCAGATACAGCCCCCAAAGGACCCAGCGTTCCCATCGTGGCTTTGCATCACCTTCCCTGACTCTGGTTTGTGCCAACATTTAAGTTTCCCTGCAATTTATTTTTTTTTTTAACCTGTCTCCATCTGAAAGAAGCAGCTATGATTTTCTTTGATAGTTTCAATTTAAAAACCACCTTTTGTCCAAGCAGGAGAGCAGGACCTGCTGAGTGCTGTGGCTTCCCTTTTTGCATCTACTAGAGACCAGTTTGGTTGAAATAAAATGCAGTAAGAAAAATCTGGGCTGAGCCTAGATGGGCAGGGGGTGATGTGCTGAGGAAACTGCTTGCTCACATTTTCAGAGGAAGCTAAAAAGCTCAGGCTGACGTGCTTTGCTGAGAGAGGGCAGGGTCTTAAGGCTGAACTTCTTCACGCTCTGTTAATCTTCTTTGAGGAATGAAATATTCCAAACCCTATCGGGATCCGGACGTGGCAGTGACAGTCAAGCAGGGAGGAAGAAAGAAGGAAAGGAGGAAAACAGGCTTAGTTATCTCTGGCATCCGCTGTGCTTGGCTGGAGGTGCTGGGTGAACTGGGGAGATGGGATGTTGTGCTGGTTTGGGTGGGAGGCTCCGGGTACCAGCTGCAGAGCGGGCGCCTTGGGCTGAGTCGCCTCCCAGTGACAACAGCTTCGGTGTCAGGCAGAAGTGCTCCGGGCTGTCGGGAAGAAAATCACCCAAATCTGAGTTCTCCAGGATGACGGCAAGGAAGTTTTATCAGAAAAGTTGTTGCCCAGGAGTCTCCTGCCTCCTGCTCCGTTCGCTGTGCCTCGGCAATGAAATCGGAGGGAGCCCAATGCAAATGTGTGTAGTTCTTTAATAATAACATCAAGGTCAGCAAGAGTAATGACTGAATTTAACAAATGACACATGCAACAAACAGAGGGAATAAAACATCGTTGCACAGCATTGGCTGAAGTGACAAAACACAATTCAACATCAAAACAGAAGGCTGGTTCCTTCTCCTTTGCTGCATCAGCACCACATCCAGGGCATCCCCCAGCCCTCGCCAGAGATCCCCAAAACCAGACATTCCCCCCCTTTCCCAGAAGAAACAGTGACAGAAGATGCCTTCACACACCACGGAGGAGAGAGAGAATTCAGACGACAGCAAAGTTCATGTGGGTGAATGCTTTAAAATGCAGCCAGCAACAATTCCTAACATCAGCAATTAAAAAAAAATAAAATCTGAATTGTTGTCAAAAGCAGCTGCTGAGCCTTTGGAGGCTGCAAGAGACACCGACGGGAAGGTTTGCGTGAATGAAAAACAATGGGAATAATCAAAGTGACCTATTTCGAGCAAATGAAACAACTGTTTATTTAATGCCATCAGGCAGGTGTTAATTGCTGTTTGGAGCAGTGGGTGCCTGGGAGAGCCGCGGGAAGCGGCAGAGCAGAGGCATCCTTTCCATAACCAGTGTTTGCCTCGAAATGGGCTACTGGGGGGGAGAGCCCCTGGAATGTGCTTCCAGGAAAGTTTCATAGACAGAGAGTACATAGGGTACCATACAGCCCTACCTGGTACACCGCTTAATTCAACCTTAGTTACGTAGCATTAATTGTCAGTGGGAGCTGATGTAAATTCAGGACCAAATTTTCCCTCTTGATGGCCTTATGTTAAGTTCCTAAATTAATCTTTAGGGACTGGCATAAAAAGGAGTATGATTTCAGGTCGGACATCAGGAATAATTTTGACAAAGAAAGGGTTATTAAGGCTTGGAATGGGCTGCCCAGGGCAGGGGTTGAGGCACCATCCCTGGAGGGGTTCAAAAGCCGGGCTGAGGTGGTGCTGGGGGACACATGTCAGTGATGGTTTTTATCAAAGCGAGGTTGATGGTTGGACTCGATGACCTGAAAGGTCCCTTCCAACCAATTCTATGATTCTCAAAGCACACGTGGCACTTTTGGGAAGCCAATTGAGCAGCCACACTCGGGTTGATCCCAAATCCAAGGCCAGGAACAAAATCAGCCACCAAATGTGCTCAAATTTTGCTGAGAAGGTTCACAAGGGCCCTCCCCGAGGGCTCTGCCCTGGCAGCAGGGACCCCACAGCCCTGGGTTTTGTCTGTCCCCACCCCGTGTCCAGGTGGGTACCTACCAGGGGAGGGCACAGCCTGCAGTTCTGGTGCTTCAATTAATGCTACGTAAAATAGGTGTTCGTCACTACAGGAAATATTTGCACAATTATAAAAAAAGCAATACAACCAGAAAGAAAAAAATACAACAAGCACAGCTTGATACAATAACATGCCATGAAATGTCATTGGCTTTATAATAATTTACTACAACTTGAAAAATGTTCTTTTATCCACAATGGATAGGAAATGCTTCCATCTAACATATGGTAAGCATGCAGTAACAATATGTACAACAAAAAATTTGGAGTTTGTTTTTTATTCATAAACTGGATGATTACACAGGGGGTATTTTTAAAATATGATTTTTCCAGCCTGATCTAGGTTTTATTTTGCTGTAGGGGTTTTTTGCCCTTAGTTTGGGGAGAATGAAAATTTTGATATACATCTGTGAAAAGTTAGCTTTAGTCATGGAGTATACACCACTTTTATTTTTTCCCCAGCAGTAGGTTGAGATTTATTGATTAATTGAAACTTAAAAAAAAAAAATTCTCAATGCTGAATGTTTTAAAAATCAATTTTCTTCCCAAACACTTTTTGAAATACTGAGGATCTGTCAGGAGATGTATCTGTTGATCCTGTATTACACTATTCCCAGTTTTTATACCTTTTTTTTCGTGAAACCCAATCAAACAGCTATTGAACTAGATCCCATCCATCACAAGAGGGGGTCCAACCAAACTCGTGTCAGGGTGTTAGAAGCTTCCCACCCCCCCCCTGCAATAAAAGTCCTCGTCCTGACCTACCTGTGGCCCGGAGCTGACACCATCTGACACAGCCAGTAGCAAAACTGTTGGGTTTGCTCCTAATTGGGGACTGCTCTGTGCTGCCCGCAGACAAAACAGCATCGTGGGGGCAATTAATCAGCCTTTTTGCGGGACAGCCTCGGCTGCAGATTGGACCTGGAGATCCATCGTGGCTGATGGCTTTATCTCACCTCACCGACGACACGGAACTAGCGTGGGTAAGGCTGGTGAATAACAGACTGAGTCTCATGGTAAGGGTTCAGTCACAAATGTCCTCACCAAAAGGCTCCCAGGTCAAGTCTCCACTGAGTCTTTTTGCCCGATCCCTTTCCTCCTTGAGCACTTTTTTTTTTCCTTTTTCCTTTTTTCTTTTTTTTTTTGCTAGAAAAGCTAGAATTAGTATTTCCGACAGCACTGAAGGAAGTACTTGGCAAAGCATTTCTTTACCTGGTAAAAAATTATATGATTATGAGGACCCTTAGATATTCATAGAACTGCAGCTATAAAGACCTTTTACCTTTTACGACTTGGCAATTTCCAGAGAGAGAGTCATTTTTGTGTGAGAACTGATCCTGACAGCACACGAGAGAGCCAGAGGTTTGCCCGAGTCCTCTCCCCTATTCCAGCACTGTGTTGCAAAGGCAGGTGCTCAGAAGGTTTGCTATAGGATATAATGCGTGGAATACGGTGGGGGTCCCATGAAGGCGAGGAGAAAGCACGGAGAAATGCAGCCAGTGCATTTCTTGGCAGACTGATTCCCATCTCACGTGCCCAGGGGGTTGATTTTTTGCCTTAGTAAACAACTGCTAATAGAAGGGCTGCTGCTGAGAGTTGACAAGAGTGAGTAAGCACACTGGCTCCTCTTCACTACGAGTTTGGAAGGCATCTGCTACTTATTCGGGAAAGGAAAACAAAAAATAAGCATCCACGTGGAAACATTGCTAGGGCGAAAGAATGCTATTTAGAGAAAAAAGAGAAATGCATCAGTGGTAACCGTTTCAAACTGACAACAACAAGGAGCCCAAGCAGACTGGGTTTGGAGAAATCGATACACCTGACCTCGTTTGTATTCAGAAACTTTCCTTTTAAAATGGAAACCAGCATGAAATTGCACTGCTGAACTGCAGAGCTGTTAACTAGATGGATATAATTAGTCTAAACTGAATGCAAAGACTCTTCTGTCAACCATGCCTTTCCCAGATTCCTTTGCTCAATTTTGATGAACTCCAGTGTCCCACGGGGAGCGCTGACCTGTCACCAATGTTTCCTCATCCGCAGGGCATGGGGTCAAAGCCTTGTGATTTACCAACTCCTTTATTTTTCCACACAATTTGTTTTCCTAGTGGCAATCCATTTTCATTCACCTGCACTTCCACAGACCAACATACACAAATCCAGACACCAGAGAACTTCCCCTTCTCCTTTCCGGATGCTCTGAGATGACAATACCTTCCCTTCTCCTGTTCATGGTCCATGGGAACAGCTGCCTGTCATCAATTTTTTTTTTTTCCAGATTTGCAAGGGTTTCTGTACTTGCAGACCTGCTGTTGTCAGTTTGCTTGGCAGCTGGCACGTGAGTGAGATGGGATCAGCTTTCTGTCATACCTTGAGCCTTGTACCAGGAATTGTGCAGTTGTCTCCAGGTAGCTAGCTGGGATCTCTGCACTTGGATGAGTCTTTTGCAGTCTTTCAGGGAGAATTGCCTTTCTGGAGAGCTTACTCTAATTATTCGTTCCTTTTTTTAACCAATGTATCCTGGAATCACCACGGTAAGACACGGGGAAGTGTGGGGGACGAAGAGGGGGGAGAGCCTTGCTGAAATGGAACTCAGGTTATTTGCCTTGTTCCTGCAGTCTCTTGGCTTTTCTTGCTTCGGTAGTTTGGTGGCACTGATGCACAAGGGATTTTAAAAATAAGAGAAGATGAAAGGAGAGAGAGGACTACAAAGTCATTCATTCTGTTGTCACCCATCTCAAAAGTGGTCCGGCTTCCTTCCTCCAGTGCCCCCCCCCCGCAGGAAGATGGCCGTGGTACAGTACTGCTGGAAAAGCCTCTCGAACGCTTGTGGAAGAGACGGGAGCAAGGCCGACCCCCTAAACTGTTGGGCGAGGGGGGGGCCGGGATGGAGGAGGGGCACGGTTGGGTGGGGGGGCTTGGGGTGGTGGGGGGAGGGGGGGCAGTGTGGAGGATGGGGACGGGGTGTGGGGTGTGGATGAGCTGGGCGGAGGGGGGGTATAAATGGGAGCTGGGGGCGGGGGGTTGTAGATGGGCGCTGGAGGCGGCGGTGATGGATACGTGTTGTTGAGCGGGTATCTGGGGGGGGCCTCTGTGTTCTTCACTCTGGTGAAATTGATGCAACGGCCCTGGAACAGGAGAGAACAGAGAGGAAAAGCAGCGTTAGACGGGGGCAAGGAGATCCCCTCCTGCTGGGTGGATCTGGCACTGGTGTCAGTGGCCGGGTAAGAGCAAGTCCTGTGCGAGCAACTATGAGGTTAAACCCCAGCGACAGCCTTTGTAGTGAAGGAGGATGAAATTCTCTCCTGTTTTCCGACTCCAGGATCTTTACACAGAGCATCAGCACGTGAAGTCGCACTGAAGCTGCAGGAGCCCCCCCTGTTCTCCAGAGCCAGCACCTGGGTCAAGGCAGGACCCACACTCCCTGCCCTTCCCAAGCTTCCATCAGCACGAAAGCTGGGCTCTGCACCTCTGGAGCCTCTTTCTCCTGCAAATACCTTTTGTGTCCTACTTCTTCTAATCATTTACCAACCAGGCAAAAGGGAGGATTTAACTAAGACAGCTTCTTGCTCAGAATTTTTCCTGAAATGAGGGTGTCTTGATATTCAAGTGCTCGTGAGAAGCCAATTAACTGCTTTTCTCACTCTTCAGTGCTAAGCTACAGTTTGTTGTACATTTTTAAACAAAACCTTTGCCCTCTGAGATGTTCTTTTTTTTTTTTCTTGTAAGTTCCACCTGCAAAAGATCCCACTGTAAATAGTGAAATGTCAGAATCAGCACTATTGTATTATAGGGGCATTCTTTTAGATATGAAATCATCCCAAAAGGCACTATCGGATTTCTGAGTCCATACTCAGAAATGCTCTGCAGAAGAAAGGACCCAAAGTGAAGTGAGGGAGATGCTGGGAGGAAGGCAGGAGGGTGCTGGGGAAGGGTCTGACAGGGATGAGAGGCGTTGGCATGGAAGGGGCTGACACATAAGGAGATACAGACAGCTCCTCTCCAACAGCTCTGCCAATTCTAGCCCCATGCTCTGTGGATATGGAGAAACATCTGTCTGAGTCGTAGCCCTGCAGCAGAGGAAAGTGGATTCCTTGCTGAAGTGATGAAGTATGTGGAGCAGCCCACAGCTGAGTGCAGCCTGTCCTGTACAAGCCAAGGTCGTTTAAGGAAAACAAAGATTTCACAGCGCCTTGAACCACATCAAGTTCAAGATGAGAGCGTCTCCTCAGAGCTGCTGTGAGCACGGGGACAGCTGAACCCTCTCTGCATGGCCCAGCCCTGGCCTTCTGTCAGGGGGAAGAACCTCTGGCTTCAACTCAGACTCAGCTCAAGGCATCAGGCTCCAGGACAGAGCAGGGACCCGTGTAATGTTCACAGCATCACAGAATCACAGAATGATATGGGGTTGGAAGATACCTCTGAAGATCACCCAGTCCAACCCCCTGCCAGAGCAGGTCTACCCAGAGCAGGTCCCAAAGGAACATGGCCAGGGGGGTTTGAATGTCTCCAGAGAAGGAGACTCCACCACCTCTCTGGGCAGCCTCTTCCAGGGCTCCACCACCCTCAAAGCAAAGAAGTTCCTCCTCATGTTTAAGTGGAACTTCTTATTTGTTCAAGTTTGTGCCCATTTCCTCTTGTCCTGTCCCTGGGCACCACTGAAGAAAGCCTGGCCCCATCCTCCTGACACCCAGCCTTTACGGATTTATAGGTGTTGATCAGATCCCCCCTTCTCCAGACAAAAAAGCCCCAAGTCCCTCAGCCTTTCCTTGTAAGGGAGATGCTCCAGCCCCTCATCATAGTTGTAGCCTCTGCTGTCCCCTCTCCAGCAGTTCCCTGTCCTTCTGGAACTGGGGAGCCCAGAACTGGTCCCAGTGCTCCAGCTGGGGCCTCCCCAGGGCAGAGCAGAGGGGCAGGATGACCTCCCTCCAGCTGCTGCTCACACTCTTCCTGAATGCCCCCCTAGGATGCCCTTGGCCTTCCTGGCCACAAGGGCACGTTTTTGGCACATGGGCAACCTGTTGTCCACGAGGACTCCCAGGTCTTTCTCCTCAGAGCTGCTTTCCAGCAAGTCACCCCCAACCTGTCCTGGTGCAGGAGTTATTCCTCCCCAGGTGCATGGTCATGCCCAGTAATGCCCCTCCTTGAGGATTAATGCTTTCTCTGTTAAGGTTGTCCCCACAGCATGATGAGACAGAAGGGAAAAGGGAGGAGAGGCTTCACTCCTGTCCCATGTGTGTCACTACCACGAGCATCTCTGCAGTGGGGACAGGGTCTCAGGACAAAATGCCAGTAGACAATGAAGTGCCAGCATGGGCAACCTGCCTCTGCAGCATCCTGGCCTCTGGTGCTGGCCAAAGAGGGGGCAGAGGACAGCCTGGAATGTGCTGTTCCACCTCAGAGTGACCTGGGTTCTATCTGCTCCCTGTGGGCTGGTGTCTCTGCTTTAATGTCGTTTTAATGCCCTTTGCTGTGATTTGAAGTGAATAGTGTGGGGAACGACCTTCGGAGTGAGTGAAAGGCTGAAACCCAGGATTAACCAATTCTACTCAGAAAACAAACCCCACGAGAATGTTTTCCTTGTTCTAGTTCCACATCTCCTGCAATGCAACTTTAGTAGTTTCAGACTATTACTTGCACTAGTTTTGTTTTCTTTATTTATGTTGAGAATAAAATAAACCCAAACAGACAGCAGCAGTCCAGGAATCCGAGCCAGAGAACAAAAAGTTGCAATTGTTTTTGTGCGGAGAGATGCTCTGTCTGTGTGCTCCAGGGGTGAGGTTATGGTGCTGCTGATCCAAATGGAACCGAGCACCACCCTGAGAGCATTCAGGAGGATGCAGCAAGGCTCAGAAATCCTGAGGTTTGGGGCTGGGGCAGGGTTTGAGGACTACAAGCCATCTAGAACTCACGGCAATGCCCAAGGCATGATCCAAATGGTAAGAGAGTAAATACATCCTGTGCATCCTCCACATGGGCAAAGGCTTGACTTCTCATTGATGAGAACGTGGTTGGACACACCAGCAGTGCCCCAGACCAGGTACAGCTGCATCCCCTGAACACTGGTGTTTGTAGCCAGCCACCACCTTGTGAGCCTCTGTCTGTGAACTACTGCTTTGATCCATGACTAATAACACCTCATTTTCTCCAGTAATAGGGCTGCTTTGAAATTAAAGAGTTCTTTTTATTATTTTTTTTTCAATTGTGATTGAAAACTCCACTGTCCTTGACAACTGTGGATGTGAGGTCTGGTTTGAACCCATCGCCAGATCAGAATCTGAGCATCAGCCCCTGAGACATGGACCAGAGACCAGACAGCAGTGGAGCACAGACATGAGGTAGGACATAAAGCTCTACCCTCCAGGCACCTCTTCCCCATCCCCTTTTGCATCACACTCGTCTAACTTCAGAGCTCAAACCTTCTTCCCCTTAAAACAGGACAGAGTGTGCCTGTTTCTCAGCTCAAGCACACTGTCCCCTGTCTCCTCCTGTCTCCTTTACTGCTCTGCAGTGAATCCACAGTGACCTGTTTGGCAACACTTTCTACCACCGTGCCCCAACATGTGAAGGGCAGATGCACAGCTCAGGCTTTTGCCTCCTCTCATGAGAGCTGACAGACCAAGGCAGTTCTTGTGTCACTGCTTGATGGGGAGGGGGAAAGCCAGAGAGGACTTTTCAGTCCAAATGGTCTGAAATGGACTTTGGCAGCCTCCGAGGAGATGGAGAAGCCAACATCTCCTAGGGGAGGAGGACTGTCAGATTGAATGACAACGAGATATCCAGGAAACAAATTGCTATGCCATTGCACAGGAGAGGCAGAAAATGTTTCCCTGGTATCCTGGGAACAAATGCAAAGCAGACCCAGGAGGATTAGAGCTACTTTAACCAAAAAGCTGGATGGTAAACAGGGCTCTCATCTTGTATCTAGCAGTATGATAACAGACACAGAAGTGCAGAGGTTGTGCTAGCCAGAGTGTGACCACAAACGATGAATCCTAGAGCTGCAGAAGACCCAGCTTTCTCTGAAATGTGTGGCAAGAGATGTGTTTTCCCACCGATGCTTACCAGAAGGGGGCCCTGATTCACAGCTGGGCTTTGCACCACGCAATTGCAATAGAAAAATAAAACATCAGCACCATTGACCTACTCCATGGTTCAGTGCTGTTTTATCTGGAAAACTGTCTGGATGAAGGTCAGGTTGGCTGGCTAATCACCCGGCCTCAAGCTTCTAGAGGGCTCTCCATGGCCAGCACAGCTCAGTTCAGCCCACAGGTAACAGAAACTGATGTGAGAGGTAATAGACCCCCTAAATAAATGGGCCCAAATGCCTTCTTCAGCCCGGGGATCTGGGTGTGACACCAGAGGAAATGTCTGAGGAGCACGGGGTGTCTCTGTGCTCAGTGGAAACATAAGGACCTGTGCTTGACTGTGATTTTAGGAGGGTCTCAATCGCCACCAGTTTGTAGCCCCTCTTGGCTGCCCACCAGGGTTTACCACTTCACTTTGGTGTTCAAATTTAGATAGTGTGGATGTGGAAGATGGTGGTAAAACATGCAGGAAGAAGGAAATTAACCCTAAAGGCTACTTTGGATCCTTTAACAGAAGTCACATTTCATCCCAGGAAAAAAAACCTCCTTAACCAGATTATACTTTGAGAATAAGAGAAGTCAGTTCTATTAGCCTTCCTAGCTAATTCTATTAGCCTAGCTAGTTCTATTATTATTGCTATTATTATTTCTATTATTATTAGTTCTATTATTATTATAGAATAATAATATTATTATTAGTTCTATTATTAGTTCTATTATCTATTAGTTCTATTAGCCTTCCTAGCAACTTCCTAGACAGGAGTTGGAGACACAGAATGTCTGAATTTAGGGAACAGGCTCTATATTAAAAGGCTGCTGCGTCGAACGCCTTGGCGAGGTTTTATTTCCCTTTCTGCAGCCACAAGGCTCCAGGGGGGAGAGTCACAGCTGTGCCTCAGAAGAGGCAACTAAAGCAATATGGAGACATTATTGGATCTAAAATTTAGTGGAATCAGCAAATGTTTGTGTTGTTTTGCTAGAGCACCGCTCGCAGGCAAATGCACAATAAATTCTGCTTGGAGTGGCCTCGCTCTTTCACCTCCCAGAGCTGGTTGCCCCAGGCTGAGGGCGGCAGCGCTGCCTTCAGGACAGCAAAGGTCTCCAATAGACAACTTGTCTCCTCTGGCCACGGGCCTGCCCTGCGAGCTTGCCGCACTCGGGGTGCTGGAGGGCTGCACGCTCCATCCAAGTTTTTCCCTTTTGTTCTTCACATCTGGCTGAGTGAGGGAGAGAGCTGCCAGGGCTGAAGTGTGGGACGTGGGGCGAGGGGGACACCAGGTGCTGAGGCTGCAGGACAGGGTGGTGGTTGCTGAGCACTGGAGAAAGCAAACTGCAGTATTTGTGTCTTGGACACAGACCTGGCAGAAGAGGCACAAAGAGCAGCAGAAGCCTCAGCAAAGCTGTGGCATTTCCTAGGAGCTCCACAGCCTTGTCTGAGCCACTTCCCACCTCCTCCTGCCCCTCCTTCTGCTTTTATCTGAGTCTGGAAACTAACTGGGAGAGAAACTGTCACTCAGAGCACAGTGCAATGGCCTGTGCCCAGACCTCTACCTGCACAGGGATATTGGGATTTGGTACATTTTATCCAGCCACAGTGAGGAGGGACCTTCCTCCTGGGACACGGCAGTATACAGCCTGGATGGATGGGCTGAGACCAACGGGATGAGGTTCAACAAGGCCAAGTGCTGGGTTCTGCCCTTGGGTCCCACCAACCACCTGCAGCATTCCAGGCTGGGGGCAGAGGGGCTGGAGCTGCCTGGCAGAAAAGGACCTGGGGGTGTTTTGGTCAACTGTTGGCTGAACATGAGCCAGCAGAGTGCCCAGGTGGCCAAGGAGGCCACCAGCATTTGGCCTGTATCAAGAACAGTGTGGTAAGTAGGACTCAGGAGGTGATCGTTCCCCTGTACAGGGCACTGGGGAGGCCCCACCTCAAGGGCTGTGTCCAGGTTTGGGCCCTTTACCACCAAAAAGACCTCGAGGGGCTGGAGCGGGTCCAGAGAAGGGCAATGGAGCTGGTGAGGGCTCTGGAGCACAGGTCTGGTCTGGAGCTCTTCCTTATGAGGAGAGGCTGAGGGAGCTGGGGGGGTTCAGCCTGGAGAAAAGGAGGCTGAGGGGAGACCTTCTCGCTCTCTCCAGCTCCCTGAAAGGAGGGTGTAGCCAGGGGGGAGTCGGTCTCTTTGCCCAAGGAACAGGGGACAGGACAAGAGGAAATGGTCTCAAGTTGTGCCAGGGGAGGTTCAGGTTGGATATTGGGAAAAAAATTTTACCCTGAAAGGGTTATTAAGCCTTGGAATGGGCTGCCCAGGGCAGTGGCTGAGGCACCATCCCTGGAGGGGTTTAAAAGACAGGTTGACACGGTGCTGGGGAACATGGTTTAGTGATGTGGGTTTTTTTTGTCAGAGTTGGTTTGATGGTTAGACTAGATGATCTTGAAGGTCCCTTCTAACCGAGATGATTCTATGATTCTTTTTTCTCTAACCATCAACTCTCCAGCCTCCACCCCAGCAGGACTCAAACCAGGAGGAAACGTTGTTCTTTGTTTCGTTTCAGCCCTGCTCTCTGGGGTTCCAGCTCCTCGGGGTGAGGCTCACACAGGGCACAGCAGAAAGGTAATTCAGGATGGGAAGGCAGCCCCGGGGCAGCGGCAGGGCCTCCACGGCACCGCAAAGATATCTCAAACAGAGGGAAATGGATTTTCTGATGTGAAGATGAAAAATGTTTCTGTTTCTCTTGGTTTCCTATCAAGTTGGAATTAATACCTGGAAAAACATCAACAGTTTAAGATCATAAAACACTGGGACTGGCTTCTGAGCTCTTGGGTTTAAAAAAAGGCACTGGAAAAGATATGATCCCTAATGCTGTTTTGTATGGGTCATTAGTAATTCAAACTTTCCATAAACAATATGCTGTTTTATCCTGTTGTTATGAGACAGAGGAAAGAGAAAGAAAAAGAAATATAGAAATAAAGACAGGAGAAAGAGTGAGAAAAGGGAAAAGAGAGATGAGAAAAAGAAGAAATGTGAAAATGAACCTGTGACTTGATACGTGATGCTGAATTGAGCATAAAAACTTACAGGAGACACTGGCCAAATGAGTAACAGGCAAACATGAAATATATGTGAGAGCTATAACTAGCCTCTGCAAAGAGACAATTTATTAAACTGTAGTTACTTTAAAAGCAAAGCACATACATGGATGAGAGAAACTAACACTCAATTCTCCAAGCCACCTCCTCCCTCCCACGGATACCAGGTGCTTGATTTGAACCCAGCCTGGGCATGAAGCTGACACCAAGAGCTGTGAAGGTGATGAGTGGGGAGAGAAGAAGAAAGAGAGAGTGGATCCCAGTGGATGTGATGGCAGCTCTGAGCCCCACGGCGGGAGGATGGGGGTAAGCTGGCAGCTTGCTGTCTGCAGCCTGCGAGAGCTCTTACTGCCTCTCCTGTGGCTACAGAGGAAAAGTGCATGTAGCCAACATGGTGTGGATGCCACTTGTCAAAGGGGTCTCTGCACAGAGTACTTCACAAAACCTCTCTCCCAAAATGCATTCCTTTGTGCCTGGACACAGGTGATACCAGGAAAAGGTCAGAGTGAGAATCATCAGTATCTGCTTCCCACCAACACTTTATACCTTGGAAGCCTGGGGAGCTCATGGGTCCCCAGGGGGTTTTGTTGCTCTGAACCCCCACCAAGATAACACCCAAAATGCCAGGTGGCTTCTGCTACGTGCTAGGATTCTGTGAGTTTGAAATATCCTCACTTGCAGGACCTGAGCTGGCAGTGTCCTGCCTTCTCAATCACACAGGGGAGTCTGGAGACAGTTTTAGGAAACTGTTAACTAGTTTCTGGGCTTTGTTAGCCAGCCCCTCTTGAGGAGATCCTTCTGGGTGGACTACGCTTGGAAATGCCAGGAAACACTGCCTCCTGCAGTAAGTGAACTAATTACACAGTACCTCTGTATCTGCTAGTCACCAAACAACTATTAATACCATCTCATTTTGTGATAAAACATCACCGCAACAAAATCATTCCCATCTGTGTCTCACTGCTAAACACAGAGCCTAGAACTCAGTCTTGTTCATAAAACCTACCATTCCCAATGCATTCTTGCCAACTTGGCCAGTCAATAAATAATAAATTGGAGGCTTGACCTACTTTCTCCCAAAATTAAGAGGAAGACTTCAACTGATAAGATCATCACATCAACAGGGTTCTAATAACCTGGTCTCTTACTGCAAAGGCAGCATTGAAAATTTAGTTTACCTTAAAAGACCTTGTGAAATGTTCTGCAGAGAGATAAAGTTTGGAGCAAGATCCAGGGTTTCCTGTCAGGTCTCAGTACCACACGCTGTGCTAGATCTGACTTTCTAAATCCCAGAAACAGAGAAGTACAAGATGCTGTTTCCTTCTGAAGTTGATAAGGAGGTGGGATTTACCCCAAATGAGAATGATAAACACATTATCCAAACTAGTGACAAGCAATCTTACACACAGCCACTGAACTCCAATTACATCAGAGGCAGTTTCCTATTCTGCAGACAAACACCCTGTCTAAGTTCAGAAGGAAAAAGAAACAGAAAAAGCCACCTAACTTTCTTTGATCCCTAGATGTTAAAACCATGGTTTGTATTTGTATTTATGTGATCCTGTTCTGCTCAAGCAGCCCAAAAGCAGTACACATTGAAGAACAGGGGAAATTACTTTGAACACCATAAAGTATTACCATTTTTGCAGATCTTTCACAGAATATGAAATAAGCAAGAGCTTCTTTAGGGTATCATCATCTCAGTCCTCTCTATATAGCACTGTGTATCTGAGGGCCCTGCACTATGACAAGTGGTGCTTCCAGTTCAGCCTCCAGATGAACCTTACTCAGAAGCTTTCTCAGAACTTCCCGTCCGTGCCTGGCTCTTCACCTGCCCCAACCCAGACAATACCCATTGCTCTGCCAGCCCCTGCCTCTGGGCATCCATAATTACACCACACAGGACTGATGCAGCTGGGGAACCTCCTGAAAAGAAAGCACTCAGGGCAAACTCCTGCAAAAAGTGAAACAAGATGATACAGCCTTCTATCTTGCCAAATTTGAGCGTGGGAATGAGATTAATAGCCTCCATCTTTGGCTTGTGCCCGAGTTCAGGAGCGTGGCTCTCGGTGATGAGCGGGCGTTTGTCTGTCAGCAAACAGGCCTGATGGCTTCTGCAGGAGCTAGCTTAGCTTATTTATGCTGTGGGATGGGTGTAATTTCCAGGAAGATCTGGTCTTTTTTCCCATTGTCTCTCTGGAAAGAGGTAGCTAGTCTTGGAGAAGTGCTGAGCGACACATCAAAGACGCTGCCTCACACAGGACTGTAATCTTTCATCTGGAGGTTGAATAACAAAACCTACTGGGTAGGAGGAAAAGGGAGAAAAATACAAATGAAAAATGAAACACTTCTTTTGGCAGAGATAACTGGAACAACCCATCAAGGACAGTGGTAAACATCCCTCTGGAGAGGAAGAAAGAGCCTGCAGGATCTGTTCTTACAGAAGTCAGTGATCTGGGGAGGATCTCTCTGGATGCAATTTGGGTGAATAAGACAGGTCAGAGATCAAGACACGATCTTCCATGATGTGAACGTGAGAAGAACACAACTCAGTGGCTGTTTTCATGCTACATGACTCAGGACAATTACCCTGTGCAGGGCAGTGCTAATGTCCAATGAATACTGTCCTACCAGTCTTTAGTTTACCTGTTTGCTAGATTTGCCTTGGCTTCTGAGGCAGATCTCTGACCATCTATGCTAAAGGCATAAC
Source organism: Scolopax mira (assembly GCA_004320125.1). Classification (NCBI taxonomy): domain Eukaryota; kingdom Metazoa; phylum Chordata; class Aves; order Charadriiformes; family Scolopacidae; genus Scolopax; species Scolopax mira. Next base: position 86,137 of record BJBW01003840.1, read on the forward strand.
CCTGTGACTCTGCCTGGGGAAATTGTGCCCTGGATGGAGATGTGACTGGGATGATCCCCTTTCTGAGCTGCCTGTTCCCTGCCTGGGAGCCAGCTCCCTGCTTTGCTTTCTCAGCACCGAGCCGTCTGCTCTGCCCAGTCCCGCAAAGCTGATGAGCGCATCACTGGGCTTTTGGCTCAGGAGCTGTTAGTTCCAGGAAAAAGAGCTAATGTTTAGTTTAGGTTAACTTTTCCATGGCTATTAATGGAAAACCAATAGTATGTGCAGGAAGGTTACAGTTTTCTTCTCAAGTTCTGCAGCCTCTCACCAGAAACCTGCACGTTTAGACTTGACCACGGGTTAAACAACGGCTCTTTATTAGGGCCTGTGTGGTTTTGAGTCTGCGGAAAGAAGAGTCATCAAGCAAGCAGCAACACAGCGATGGATAGGTGTGGGGGGGTGACCTGGAGTCCACACCATGGGTTTTATTCTGAGGTCAGAAAAGAGAACGTGGTCTAGTGTTTAAAGCAGGGGAATTTGAAATCCCACCTCCTGGTTTCTTTTTTTTTTTTGTTTCAGGAGGAGGTTTCTCTTCA
>BJBW01003840.1:86825-116335 GCA_004320125.1 Scolopax mira
ATATTCAGAGTTAATTAGTAGTACCCAGCCTTCCCCATATTCCCATCCATCTTGGCTACTCTATAATGAAACAGATTTCATGACTTTGAGTAAACTCATTGGAGGTTTGTGTGGCAGAATTTGCTCCTCAGTATCCAATTATGAGCAAATAATTATGGCTTTGGGGATATTTTCATTGGATTTGTGCACTCCAAGCAAAGGTCCAGGCTAACAGCCACATTCCTTCTGTAGTTTTTGATACAGCTCTAATGACACAGCCTGAAGTTAACACCAGTATTCCCATGTGCCAGCAATACTTATCAGGCTTTACAGTTCCTTGTGAACCTGATGAGTTTATGGCACCTGTGTAATGGCTGATGATCAATCTTTGGTGCTAACACCGAAATAAACTGCCTTCTAATAAACTGAAATAAACCAGGCCAGCTGGGTCACAGCAGCTACCCACGGGTACTGCCCTGCCCCAGCGTGGCTCTTCATGGTTCCCTTGAAAGACCACTTCCATGGCTGGAGTTTGCATGTGCATCAGCAAAAATGGAAGCAGGGCTCTGCAGTCCTGAGGACTTACAGACGTGTGATGCCAGGAGTAGCTGTTGGGCTTCCACCTGCTGTTGTGTGACACACTGGTACAGCCTGAGCCACGCTACCGGCCGTCCCGCTCCCAGACCCACTGTGCCTTTGGCTTCACATCCTCCATCCTACATCTTCAATTTGATGCTGTTTGCTCTTTTTGCATTTCCTGCAGGGTATTTGCCCAAGATCCTACAGGTACCACATGCTTTCACATCCAGGATGGGGCCTGACCAGGGAAAGCTGAGGATGGAATTAAGCCGTAGTTTAAGTCACCCCTTTCAGTCCTTGGAGAACAGGTAAAGCATCTGCTGTCAGTGCTTTTTCTGTGTGGCTTCACGTGACTAACAAGTCCCTGAGGGCCCTCTGATCCCTGACGTAAGACCTAGGATTCCCCTCCCCAGTTCTCAGTGCAGATGGACCCAGACACAATCCAAATTTTTCAGCTGGGGCTGCTGCTTATTTTCAGGAATTTATTGCAATCCCACAGGAAACAATGACTTTGCTTTCCCATAAGGATAAGGAGAGTCAGTCCAGCCCAGGGCTGGAACCTGCACGAAGGAAACACGACACAAATGCATCATCACTGGTCACTCAGCAAGAAACACACATGGGAGAGATGGGGTTCCTAGACATCTATCACATCTCTCTGCATGAAAATCCCCTTTCTCTCCCAGGACTTTCACTTCTTATGTTTGTCTTGTATGTTCTAAGAACCTAAACACCTTCTGAACAAATTTGCAATGTTTCCTGTGAGAATGTACATATCTAGATGCTCTTCTGCACCTGGTTCTCCTGGGTTCTGCATTTCCACCCCCATAACTAGTGTTATTATCATTGCACTGTTCAGGGAGGGTTTTACTCCGATGGTTGTCTCACTCACCCCACAGCTGCAGAACCACTCACTCCACGCAGAGGAAAGTTTGAACTATGTTGTTCCATTGGCTTGTTTTGCCTTCTACTCTTTAAAACAAACTTGGAACCCCTTTTGTTTCTCAGCTCACTATACCAAAGGCTGCCCTTTCCCTGAGCCCCAGGCAGGAACATCCTCCCAGCAGAGATCCTGCCCAGTCCCTCACGGCTCTGGAAATCTCAAGTCAACACTTCAGAAGGCTAATTTCTTGCCTTAATTTGAATCACACTTGACAGTGAAGCTCAGCCCTTGTGACAGTTTCCATGCTGCACTAAAATCCGGACAGTTTCATACTCAGAGGAGCAAAATAAATACAGTTGTGTGCTTTGGACCATGGAGGAGGGGAAGAGGAACAGGGGTGGAAACACAAGCACCTGCCTTTGTATCAAGAGGAGAGATTCTGCTGACGTAGATGGAGAAACCCACATCACCATCTAAGTGCCTCCACCCAGACGTCTGTCCTCTGGCAAATAAAGGTGCTTTCTGCCAGTTTTGCATGGTTAGACACACCTGGCAGTCTAATCCTCTGTCCCACTACTCCAGAAGACCATTGCTCTCCCCCAGCAGGAATTCTGCCCTCTCCCCCCTCTACAGCCTGATCTCCAGAGGCAGTGCCTGCCCCGGGCTCTGACACACTCAGTGCACACACAGCGGTGGTGTTGGCTGGACTCTGTCCTGCTACATCTTTGGAATGGATGTCCCCATGCGCTGAGGGAGAAGGAACTTGCAAGAAAAGTTGTTCCTTGGGGTTAAAGGAAGATTTGAATCCCATCACTGGAGTGTTCCTGCTGGTGGTGCAGATCCACTGGGGAGGATTCTGGTAAATTAGTCCTGCCACATGGTCTCAGTGTTTCTCGCCGTATCTGCCTATACTGGCTCTTGTCCCTTGCCTCAGACAAGGCTGAGGTTCTGGTCTAATTCTATTTATCTATTTATTTAATAGTTTTTAAATGTATCATTTATTTATTTATTTATATTTTATTTTACAGCACCGGGCACAAGGGGTTTGATCTGAGCTGACCCTGGAGCACACAAATCCACCGCTGTGACCAAGAGGGAGCAGAGCCCCGGGGCAGCACCTGCCCTCTCCTTAGTTCAGATTTAATTTCCTTCCATTTCACCACAGTGTGAGGAGTGAGAGACAACTAGTTATTCCCCATACTGGTCTTTGCCAGTACCCAGCTTTATTCATGGGACAGGGGAAGCCATCGACAGGAGACTTTGTTTTCTGAGAGTTTGAATTTGCTAGAAATAAAAAGACACATTCCTCCCAGGGCAGAGCAGCCAAGGCTAATCTCTGCGAAACACCCAATCGTGTGCAGCAGATTGAACCTTTTTTGGTTTTTTTGAAAGTGTAAAAACAGAGAAGGAGGAAATTTTACTGATACACAGTAAAGATCCAGGCTGCTTTTTCCCTCCTCTGCCTTTTTCAGACACAATGGGGATTGCCCAGCTCGAGAACCACCGTCTGCTGAACCAGGGGACCCTCAGCCAGATGCCACGGATGGCACGGGGACAAACTTGGCAAAGTCTGCTCCAGCTCCCACTGAGCTTCCTGTAACAGCTCAGCTTGCAAAAGAAAAATTACCTCTGTAAGAAACACTGCAGGAATCAAACTCTGTGAGCAACGTGGGGATCTGAACTGTACAGCCCCTAAGCTCCAGACCCTGGATCCCTGTACGATTCACACCACAGTGTAACCACCTGAATGGGGGCCACTCTGCAACCCTCCCACAAATTTGCAGATGCTGCCTGCCCTGGCCCAGCCAGGACTGCTGCTAACCCTTCACATGCCGTACCCAGTTCCGGTCAGTTTCCCAAAGGCTGTCCTCATTTAGAGGAGAGGAAAAGCCTCTGAGAAATGAAAAGTGATTAAGAGGCTTGGTCAAGGTTACTCTGTGTGTCAGTGGCAGAGACTGGAGCGAATACAGGCTTTGACTCCCAGCCCAGAGCCCAAAACTCAGATCTCAGCCTACCAATATTTGAAGGGAGCTACAGGAGAGGTGGAGGGGGAGTTTTTGTCAGGAAGTGTAGTGACAGGACAAGGGATAATGGTTTTAAATTGAAGAGGGGAGATTTAGATTAGATATTAGGAAGAAATTCTTTGCTGTGAGGGTGGCGAGACACTGGAACAGGTTGCCCAAGGAACTTGTGGATGTCCCATCCTTGGAAATGTTTAAGGCCAGGCTGGATGGGGCTTTGAGCAACCTGGTCTGGTGGGAGGTGTCCCTGCCCATGGCAGGGGAGTTAGAATTCAATGATCTCTATGATTCTGTGATTTCCCCACTGCCAGTAATAGCTCATAAACCTCCAGCTCAGCATAAGAAATATACTGGCAGGACACAAATTAAAAGAGCTATCCCTCCCTAGGCTCTAGACTTTCGGCCCAGTGCTGACTGGGGTCACAGAGCAGAGGTGGGTCCCCAGTCAGCACAGGTTCCAGTGACTCTCCAGAAACCTGGTGGGACCCCCCAGGCAGGAGCGAGTCCCTGTTTGTCAGAATCAGGCCCTTTACAAGAAATAGGAGGAGTGGCTGATATAATCCAGAGAGGTCATCTGAACTCCTCCGGCTCCACAAAACTGTCACACTGAAGCCTGAAATCCAAGTTAATTTGAGGTTTTGGCACTTCACTGTAATATAAAAACCTCCGTGTGATGGTAAGGCAGAGGGAGTTTTGTCATCTTTTGTTGAAAAACAGTGCTTTTCTGGAGTGAAGATTCCTGCAATTTGGCTGTAAATTTGTCTTATTTCATCCTCTGACCATTCTGTTTATATTAAGATCAGGTTTTCATGCCAGCACACGTGCACACACACGCTCTTCCCGTCATAGTAAAAAGGACAATTGTGATTACTTTAATGGGGACATTTTCATGTATTTTGTAGCTTCATCCTCCCATCTTAACTAACCACAATTTGTACCAGAATGGTATCACTGAGATCTAACAAGACAGGAGTTTTTCTGGTTTCACCAGGAAACTTGCAAAACCCTTCGGAAAAAAGCTCCTCTCTCTTCATCTTTGTTAATTTAAGCAGGATGCACCATAATTACACTGGTTTCATTATAGTTTTTCTCATATTTATACCCATCTACTTTTACCTGTACAAACACAAAATGAAAATGCAATAAGAATTTAAAATATAATTTGAAATTGTATTAAAATCTCCCAGATTGAGATGTTCCTGGGCAAGTCTGAGTTTGAAACGCATTTTAATAATCTCCTTCTAAATTCCAGACAGAACAACATTTATCAAGGAAATGCAGGGGACACTGCAAAGAGACACTAATTATTTGGATCCTGTGCTCAGTGCCAATTTACACAAATAAGCATTCCCTTACTGCACTAGAAAAGTGACAAAGTTCTCTTAAAAAATCTACATATTTTTACATCACCCCTATCTGATGATGTTTTGAATGTAAAAATAACCTCATTAATGCTGACAAGAATGCAAACCTAGTCTCTTGAAAATGTGAGGAGACCACAGGAATCCCATGTGACTCTGACTTCCTCGTCTTATTGGAAACATCTGTGCTGGTAAATTCAGACCATTTCCAGGTTTGACTCCAAAAAAAGAATTTCACAAGCTTTCTGTGTATCTCAGCCTCTCTGGGTACACTTCAAAACAAATCCTGAACGTCCCTCTCTCTTCCATTTGCTTTGGGATAAAAGATGTGGCCAGCAGGTCACGGGACGTGATTCTACCCCTTTGCTCTGCACTTGTGAGACCCCCACCTGGAGCTCTGTGTCCAGCTCTGGAGTCCTCAGCACAGGAAGGACATGGACCTGTTGGAACAGGTCCAGTGGAGGGCCACGAATATGATCAGAGGGATGGAGCACCTCTGCTGTGAGGACAGGCTGAGAGCTGGGGTTGTTCATCCTGGAGAGAGAAGGCTCTGGGGAGACCTTATAGCAGCCTTTTGATATCTGAAGGGATCCTACAGGAGAGGTGGAGAGGGACTTTCTGTCAGCAGTGTAGGAAGAGGGGAGTTTTAGATTAGATGTTAGGAAGAAATTATTTCCTGTGAGGGTGGTGAGACACTGGAACGTGTTGTCCAGGGAAGTTGTAGATGCCCCATTCCTGGAAATGTTTAAGGTCAGGTTGGATAGGGCTTTGAGGAACCTACTCTAGTAGAAGGTATCTCTGCCCAGGGCAGGGGGGTTTGGAACTTCATGATCAATAAGGTCCCTTCCAACTCTAACCATTCTATGATTCTATGTATTGTTGAAAGACTTCTACAAACCAGACCAAAGCTTCCTTCATGGTTTGTTCTTGCAAATGCTGGCAGACGCATGGCCAGGGGCTGCAGACAGAAATCCCCGCTGCCCAGGACCTGCTGCTGAGACCCAAAGCCACAGCTTCCATGGAGCTGTAGTGCTCAAAGGCAGGTAAGGCTCTGGCTCAGGCCACGTGATGGACAGGCAGCCCTTCTGGCAGTTCTCCTGGAAGAGGTCTCTGCTTTCTGTTGTCCAGAACCATCTATCCCTGTGTCCAGCAATTACCTTTCTAAAACTGTACCTTTTGCCATGAAGAAGCAGCCCTAGAGCGGGGCATCTCAACCTTGATAAAAGGGGTTTGGGCATGAACAGACAAGAGGAACAGGGAAGAGTTTGTCTGAGGCCACACAGAGAAGGAGGATTGGGTCCTCCTTAGAGCTTAGAGCTTCAGTTCTCCACATTAGAGAACTGCAATGTACGTAAATTGCAAATTTATTAGTCACTACCCCTGCACCAATGTCTTGCTACAGACTAATGGGACCTTAAGGGCAGTGGTTGTCTTTCTTGAGGATTCACGTGGTACCTTGGAAGCTGCGTGGGCTCCGGCAGATAAACAGCAACAATTACTCAAGGTGGGTTTGAAGCTGAACCCATGGTGTGTTCTACACAAGCCATCCTTCTGCACAGCTCAGCTAATGTGCTGGCAGTGGATAAAGCAACTGATTATAGCAAGGGATTGCTTATATATGAAAATGATGTAACCCTGGGATTAAGTCCAATTCCTTCTCAAGCTCCAAAGCAAACAGAGATGCCTTTCAGTTATTTTTCATCTGGCTTTACTTTTTCACATTGACCAGTGGGTGAATAAGGTGCCCACTTGACAGCACCAGGAGTCTGAAATCCGCTTCCTCCTTTTCTTCAGGAAAGAGAAGGAAAGAGATAACAAATTGCTTTCAAAACAGCTCTTCCTGTAGCTTTTAGGAATATCATATGGTCAAAGGCTTCGGTCTGCAATTTTCTTTACCAGCCATAAATTTTGCCTGCAAAGATTTGAATATTTATCTCGCCTGAGAATGCACCACGTGGCAGGTTTTTAATCTGGTGGCTCCGTTTGAGGCCGAACCAGAGCCCAGCCCCGTTGCCCCATTGCCCCATTGCCATCCCTGGAGAGGAACAAGGGGTGGCCGGTTCCCCCCGGCACAGCAGACAGCACCACGGCATGGGGGATGGGATGGGATGGGATGGGATGGGATCAGGGTGTCGGGATAAAGCTGGAAAGCTGGAGCTGTGCTGCTTTGTGCAGCAACACCTCAAAGCCCTGCTGCTGACTGCCTGGAGCTGTGGGTCTCCTGTGACTGGGCTTACCCCAGGGCAGCAGGGCTGAAGTTCCAAACTGGCTCTGTCTCCTCTATAAAACCACCCGACTGATGGGGAGGTGTCAAAGGAACCCCCTTTGCTGACAAGCTGGGCAGAGCCCTCCTTCACCTGCGCTTCCCAGCACAACAGGATCAAATCTAAATTTAATCAGTGGACAGCTAGGGAAGACCATAGGTGGGCCACCATTCACCCACGCTGATGATTTTGGTGAGAAGCAAATCTGATTCTTGCTGCACCCTTAGTCCACGCTGCCTGGTCCAAAGGAGCTGTTTGGAATCACAGGGAGAGGCCATGGGAATGTATAGCTGAGCTCAGCCCTGCCATCACAACTCCTGGCTGATCTCTAGCTCTGGGAAACCTTACACCAGAAACACAAGTCTGGGAGAGCATCTGGGTGTCTGTGTGTGCACACGCAGGGAGACAGGGTGGGAACGTCCTCCACGGGGCTGTCCTTCACCAGCTCCTGCATTAGGAACACCTGAACCTGCAGGACACAGCCAGTTGGCCTCAGTCTGCAAGTCAAGGAGGTGATGTATCTGAGAGCACCCTGTCAAAAGACACCTTTCTCACCCTGGCTGTCAGCCCTCAGACATACTGTATGTGTCCTGGAATTCCTGGAACATGACCAGGGATACAAAGGTGCCTACTCAGTGTCCCAGAGCACAGGCCACGTGCCCATCCCAGGAACGGTCCTGTCTTTGGCCAGCGAAGGGTTGAAACGCTGTTGTTGTGACTTTTGTTGCAACCTGGAGAGATGCTGAGAGCAAAGAAGTGTGTCTTGGGTTGGACAAAGGAAATGAGCAAAGAAGTGTGTCTTGGGTTGGACAAAGGAAATGATCAACAAGTTATTAACCTTATATTATCAAACATTCTTAACCTTATATTATCAAATTTCAGAGGAAGGGCTGTGTTTATAAATAATCCAGAGGCCCTCTTGTTGTGATACTGGTGAAAAATCTCCAAGCTACTGGCAGGGATTGGTTCCAACCTCATCAGAACCAGCCCTGCAAAGGAGTTTGCACACATAGAAATTCCCCATCATTTCAGCACAACACATCCCATCCTTTTCTTTTGCAACACTGTCCTACAGACACAAGTCTAATCTTGAAAAAAAAATTTCTGTAGAAGTGCTCCTTTTCCTTGATATTTTTTCTTGCAAGGAAATCAAACTGTTCCCGCTGACTCGGGACTATCTGCACTGAAGCTGCCGCCAGCACTGGCAGGTGTCTCTCACACCATCCCCATCAGTTCAGCACTGACCTCCCCACTGCTTTTCCAGTCACACCAACACAGTAATGTGTTTTAGGAGATAAAATTTGATGTTTGCTGACCTGGAAGAAGCCACTAGCGTTAAGGTAGCCTGAATCATGCAACTTTTGTATCCTAAGGCTTAGACACGCATTTGAATTTCTCTTAGAAGACCAGTGGTAGAGAAGAATAGAGGGAGATTGGCAGAGATCAGCTAGGGCTTAGAGTCCCCTTATTTTCTGAGGTGCAAATTTTGCAACTTTTTTTGCAACCTTTTGCTTTTCTTTTTGACTAATTTGTCTCCCAAGGCACGGTTGTAGACTGTGGCAGTTCAGTTAACAGCAGTATTGCTTCATTCCTTTCCAGTTCCTCGCACAGAAGCCTCTAAATGTTAAAAAGCCAACCTTCCTAACGCCCAGCTCTGGTAAAATCACCTCCCACAGCTCCAGAGGAGAAAGCGAGGTGGGGGAGACTAAAACCAGCACCCAAATCGTGGGGACTGTCTACAGCAAGATGTGAGATGACTCAGAGATCTCAAAGCTGAACCCAGTGCTTGAAAGCTGGATTCTTCTTCCTACTTGAAATCTGAAGTAGGGAAACCACCCCCACATTTTTGCTGAATAGGGGAGGGGGAAACCCTGCCTAATTCTGCCGTTTCAGCTGTGTAAACTAAGGAATATCATTTCAGTGTTTTACAGTGAGTTCTCACATTGCTTTTGCTGGTACAGCTGGGAGTGACATCACCTGTTAGTTATGTCAGAACTGTAAAGGAATAACCATAAACTGCTCGCTTAAGTCTGAAAGTGATTAAAAACATCAGGAGGGTCACACATGGTTACTCAGAGAAGACCAACACTCAGGTTCATAGTTTTGTTTATGCGAAGGGAAACAAATGTTTTAAGAGCACCCTGCCCTCACCGAAGGTCCAAGTAGTGCTTCTGCTTCAGTATCTACACAGGGAAGTGCCCAGACATTTGCAAGCCTCCCAGGAGCCAGGGGCAGACATGTGGGTATTTTAGCAGTTATAAGCCTGGGTGCACTTCCACCTTCCCCTTAGCACTAAATTAACACTGATGAACACTAAATTATATTTGCACTCAATCAGAGATCCTTCATAGCACAGGGGCATCATAAAGAGCTTGGTTTGCTTCAAGGCTGGACCATGTAACACCTCCATGGGCTGATTCTGCTACTGCTTTTGCTGACAGGACACACAAGGACATGTCAGAGAGATATGTCCCCAGGAAGGGATGGAGCCTGCTGTCAGTCACGCTGTTCTAAATTGCTGCCACCTGTTCCAGCTTTACTTCAGCTGCTCTGGGCTCTCCCTAGCATGAATGGAAGTGGCATCTCCCATGTAAATCATCTTAGCTTGTCAAGTCAAAAACAATTATTCATAGAACAGGCATTCTTCAAAGACTGGTTTCTGTGGGGAAATTGCCAGGCCTGAGCAACCTGCAAGTTACGGCCTTTTCTCCCAGAAATCAATATCATGGTCAGTGAAGGTATTTCAGCAAGTCTTCCCCCTGAAGGAATAAAGTATTAAACCTTTTTATTTACAAAAGTTCAATGGTCCTGCATTCAATGGAAAACCTTACCGGGAGCCAAATGTTACAGAACTATGATTCTCCACCAAAAACCAACCTTGTTGTTTCACATGCAGTTGAGTTTCTCAAAGCCTTTGCAATGCTACACGTGACTTACGCTTTGGGCCAAATTCATCCCAGAAGCAGCTCCAATCTCCTTTTTGCTTTATGTCAGAGGTGTGTAAAGCAACTGCATAAGACATTGATATAAGGGACATTTTTCACCAGGAGGTGAATACAGGCAGGGGCTCAGAGAGATGCTGTAACTCCTGAATTGCAAGGACTCAGGATATGTCTTATGGCTCCCCCAGGGATTTGAATTCCCCCTTCTTGTGTGCCTTGGACACACTCTGGCTTTGCAAAGCCGAGGTGCAGCTCTGCCCCCCCGCTGAGCTGTGGGTCCCTGCTGGGTATGTGGAGATGGGCACCCCAGTGCTCAGCTGGGTGCCTCGAGAGACAGATTGGAATAACCATCCAGAAGTTGTTTAGGGAGCAACCAGGCATTTAATTCCTGAAAAGAGCAGATCAGTACCTGGGAGATGAGAGGTAGCTCTATAGTACCCTGCTGTCAGACACAGTGTGATGCCTGTGGAGTGACTTTAGTCTGTTCACTTCTTTAGTGCCTTCTATTTCCACCCCTCAGCACAAATTAACATGCAGAAGTTTGCATGAACCCAGTTTTCACTAGAAACATGTGGGAACATTTCCTCCCTCTCACACAACAGTCCAAACCTCATTCTGCAAACTTTGCTTTGTAAAAGTGCCCATGAAGTTTAAATTTATGTAGCAATATATATATATTTAAATACGTTCAGAGTTTTATTCCAGAATGTAAGATCTTAATGAATGAAAAGCAGAAATATTCCCTACTATTCATTAGATTTACTTATGTAATTAATTGGTATCAGCTATACTATCTAAGAGGGAAACTGTACTAGTCTCTTTGATGGGTATTTCTGTCACTACACCTGGACATTTTTCAGACTGGAAACTGTCTCAGTCAAACTGCATCAACTGCAGCTGTGAACAAAGCTGAGAGACATGATTGAATTTTTGTTTTTAAGCTGTTGTGAGTATCTGCCTTCAGTCCCACACGTGAGGGCAGTCAGGAACCTTAGAGGGGTTTTATTTTTCCCTAGCTGTAGGGCATGTTTTGAGGCACAGTACCTTGTCTCCTGGCTGTGGGCGCATCACAGACACACGGTCGTAACCCTTCCGCAGCAGGACCCAGAGAGCATCCAATTTCCCCTGCAACCAAAAGAAACACAGCGTTATCTTCTGTGGGAGAACAAATGCCCTGTGCAGAGAGAGTGCAGGGACAATGCAGCCCAGATCTACACATTCTTTACTCAACCATTTGCTGTGCTCATACAAGATGCTGGAAAACAATGGTTTCTCTCACAGCAATTCACTCTGGTCTTGCTGCAAGAGCAAAGGATGAAGGTTTCAGATGAGCAATAAGCAGGTATGTCTGAGAGTCAACACTACAGACATGCCTAGCCTTTACATACTCTTCTGAAAATCTCTGGAGGTAATAGGTAACTCGGATACCTCCTGTGCTGAGAGAGCCTAAACCTACTCACCTCCTGACATTGTCACTGGCAAAACACTAACTCAATGCAGAGAGCCATCAGGTGAATTTATACCCTGCAGTTCCTGGCTGCTCTGGCCTCTGCTGGCTGGCTGCGTGCCCTGCCTCTACCTCTAGGTGACCACTGTGACATGGTAGGAATAATTCTGATTTATGTGTCAAAACAACCTGCTGGGGCGAACTGGCTGACAAACTATCCCTGCTCCTACCTGAGCTGCAGCTGGGTGCTGTGTAATGGCCACTTAATCCCCATGTTGGCTACAGGCCACCAGGAGAGCACTGGGTCACTGGGTGTTACACAGGCTCCCCCATCCCACCCCATACATCATATTTGCATCTTTTCCAGGCAATAACACGTGTCTTTCAGAGTCCCCCATTCCCGTGAGCTGGGTGCCAGCTGCCCTACGGCCACTTAACCCATTGCTCTGGTTTGACAAGCCTTTCACCCCCTCGTGTAGTCTGGTGCCCACGTGCACACGTGTGCAGGTGCACAGACCCAAATGAGTTTTTCTCAGAACCCTGTGTGTTGAAATCTCTTGCTGACAGACACTTTGGTGGAGGTGTGGGGTCAGACCCCCCCCGCCATTCCTGCCATACTGCTCTGCAGTGCAGGCGAAGCGTTCACGCCTGATTGAAATTCAGCAGCCACACAAAATGTGGTTATTTTCCAAGTGAGCTGCAGGAGGCCAGAAGGAGCAGCACAGGGCTCTGTGGTGTCGAAGCACCCACGGAATCACCTGCTCCGAAGCACAACTCTGCTGGTGAAGGAGTCTCTGTGATATCCTCGTAGGTTGGGGTTTCACTTTCCAAATGGATTCAGGTTCTGGGATGTGTGTGGACGGTGCAGCACATCGGCTGGCTCAGTGGAAGGCCACAGGCTCATTACAAGCTGAAGATTAATTTCTCAAACTCTCTTCACATTTGACACTTGGTCTGTTAAATCCATGATACCCAGAGATTCGTAAGAATTTGAGAGGGTTAAGGACAGACAGTATTTACTCAGCTTTTCATCAGCATTGCTCCAGATGAAACAAATGCTGTTGTGTAAAGAGCAGCACCAGGAGTGAAACCCCTGCCAGTAACACCCAGAGAACTTTGCTGTATCTGCAGAGATGGGGAAGAGCTACAGTGAGAATGCAAAAAGCTGTTCCTTGGTACAAAACTGCTTCCTGCAGTCGAAAAGATCAAATCCAAAGACCTCACTGCTCCTGACTGGCCTCAGAAACTCATGGATAATGGCTTCCTGTTTCCTGGAAATAAAGACAACAAAAACGCTGCAACAGCAGAATTTCCTCATATAACTATCACAGTTGCGATAATTATCACAACAGAAAGATAAGGTGTGTATCACAGTGGTGTTGGGAAAAGAGAAAGTAGGTTCATCAGCAGTGAGGAAGCTGATTTTCTGAGTGCCAGGCTCTCATGGCCAATGGTGACCTTCAGTGCCTTGTGAAGGTGAGACCTTCCCAACAGCCAGGTCCTTCTGCAACATTGGTTCTCTGCTATCTAATTAAAGCCTCAATGCACTCAACACGTACTCGTCCTTTCAGGGGAACAGATTATTTCTCTTTCCTTTTCAAGAAACCATTAGGGCTCTAATCATCTTTGAGACCTGTATTCCTCAACCAGTGTGTTGAGCCAACAGTTCAAAGCTTCTTTGGAGTTGGAGGGGTACATGGGTGGAGGCAGACAGACAGGCAGAATGACTACGTGGATCTTGTTTCCACAGGATACTGGGGAAAAGACTTCCTAAGGTGAGAGCCAGGAAAGTCTGTAATTCTCAAAGGAAGAAGCAAGAAATTCTTCTGCACTTGGACAGCACAACCTCTTAGACCTACGGGAAGCCATCCCTGTCTATCCCAATTCATCTTTCGCTTTACACCAGAGGTGGCTGAAGCTCTTGATCTCCTGCACCCCCTAGGAACTTAAGAAATAAATACATTTTTCTTCCATTTCTCCTTTAGGAAATCAGAGGGAAAACTACAACTTTCTATGGAACAAAAAGTCCTTTTTACTCCACAGTCCTAACTTTCAAGAGCCTACCAAGACTTCTCAGGAAAAGCCATCTTTGGGAGTCTGGGTGGAGCTTCAAGATCTGCCTGAGGCATCTGGGTGGAAAAGAGGGAGAATGGATCATGGAAAGGATGATGTTGCCTGAAGAAATGAAAACAGCAAGGCTGTGTCTCTGCGTTTGGGAACTCCTTTGCAGTTGAAGCACAAGGCTGCTTGGAGAAAAAAAGAGATCTGAAGGCAAATAAAGCTTTGAGTCCTACTGGATATGAAGTCCAGAAAGAAGAAAGAATCTGAGCAGATGACAAATGAAAGACGGCATAGTTTCAGCCAGTGCTTTAACGTGACTGTGTTTTCTTCCTGAATTAATGGCTAATTCAGTGCTGTATCGACCCTGATCTAGTGAATGAGCAGGCACCTAGAGTGCTCCTAGAACCTGGTTGTGTCAGAGGCAGATTTGGAAGATGCCTCTAAACCCAAGCTGCCCTTGGGCCCCTTCTAGCCAGGAAGCTCTGCCATGTCAGCTGCAACCAGAGACAGGGGAGGCAAAGGCTGGAAAACATGCCAGGGTCACACGGCTTCATAAAAGCTGAAGTAGCATTCACCTGAGGCTCTGGCAAGTTTCTTAAGAAGTTTTCAGGCTTGTCATTCTCTTTGGATTATTTGCACTGACCTTTCAAACCGCCGAAAGGATATTTTAAAAGTGGGATAATCCAGTTGGCATCATGCTAAGAAGTAACAGCAGCAAATAAGAATAATAACAACAATCGTAAGTGTCAGTAGCCACATTTGGTAGCAAATAAATCTCTGGAGCATTTCAAAAAGCAATCTGTTCACTTGCAGCTGTCAACCTACCTTATAAATGTTACTCTGGGAAGAGTAACAAAGAGGGAAGAAAAACTGGCAAAAGGCAGGCACTCCAAGTAAAGGCTGGCATGTGCTGCATGGAGGAATGGCCTGTTGGCCAGCAAGATGACTAGCCCTAAAATACGTACTTCCTGGCTCTTTGTCAGATCCAAGCTACCTTGATTTGCTGTTTCTGAAATTTAATTCCTTTCCCTCCTTCTTTGCCAATTATTTTTATTAACCAGTTTGTTGCATGCATATTTATTTACCTTCCAAAGAGGTGTTTCAACCAGTCCATGAGATCGGGTTGAGATTTAACATCTGCTTTCACCAAAGGAGCTGAGTGCACTTGGAGCATGGGGATAAGGGAAAATTTAAGCTGAGTATTGGGAGACATTTCCTATGGGTGAGGTCTGGTAGTCTGTTAAATATTCCCTTCTGAGAAGTGGTGGAAACCTCTATGTTATTTTAAAAACCATACTGGAAAAAGCAGTGAAGGAGAGATACACATTGACACTCCCCCTTTGGCTGGGAGTACAGACCCAATGACCTACCCCTCCTCGCCTCCCTCTGCCTCTCGGGACTCTCCCATAGCTTCCCTGCATAAAACAATGCAAATTCATCTTCATACACTCACATCTTCAGGACAAGAGCTCTGCCAAGTGTGTTGATGAATTTTGCCAATTTTGCTAATTCCTTCCTTGCACAGGGAGAGTGATAGCAGGAGCTCTGCTTCACAGGAATGATTCCCCTCTGCTTTCAATGAGTGCTCAACATTACCCGTGAGGGAAGTGCTGGATACAGTTGTCCCATCTGCATACCCTGCCTTTTTGGGTACA
The DNA here is from genome assembly GCA_004320125.1 of Scolopax mira. Classification (NCBI taxonomy): domain Eukaryota; kingdom Metazoa; phylum Chordata; class Aves; order Charadriiformes; family Scolopacidae; genus Scolopax; species Scolopax mira. The sequence goes on from BJBW01003840.1 coordinate 102,018, forward strand.
GTTCAATAAGGGGTGTGGTGGCAATTAATAATTAGGTAAATTCTTGTCCAAAGACAGATTCAGGCTGCTATCCAGATGTGGAACACCCCAAAGGTATGGGAGTTTTTGGATACAGGGTCTTGGATTGGAAGTGTATTTGAATGATATATAAGATGGTAGATAAGAGGGTATTTCTAAAGGAAATAAGAATATATATCACCCATGAGATACTCCTAGTATTGTAAGCCTCTTTATAACTGAATCCTTGCTGTTATGAATCAAAAGCTGTTCCAAGTCATAGTCAGAACTGAACTTGAACCCTACATACATTGAATCTTTTCTCCAAGTCTCTCTTGAACTTTGGAGAGTTTCCAGGTGGGACACAGATCTGCAACAAACCTGACTCCTCTGGTCAGAACTGATTTCTTACCGTGCCAAATAAACTCTGAAAATTAACTGCAAGTCTCCAGAGGCTGCAATCCAACAGTGTGAACTGGTGAAGGAAGATGGGACAAACTCAGCAGTATCTTCTATGAGAGAGGACCCAGCTCAACTGGTGATCTCAGGTAGTTGTACCCACATGGATTCCAGCTGCTTGAGAGTGTATTCAGGGTTCTCTGTGCTAGAATCGGTGTTTCTGTCAGTGTTTAGAGTATGGCTTTGTGTGCTCTGAACCCTTCAGACTGCAGCCTGCAAAAAGCAGCTGAGCTGTGTCTCTCAGTTGGATGAGGCCACTTCCACGAGCACACAGTAGGAGTGAAAAATCTCCCAGATGAGAGGAGTGTTTTTTACAAACGCTTTGTACTGATGCAAAATGGCAACACAACACATTTAGGAACAAAGGAGCAGCTCTATGGACCTGTGCTTACTGCATTCCCCACGCTGAACTGAGAACAGTCGACTCTCTAACCTGTCCCACTGTGGGAATGAATAACCTTCATGAACACGTTGAAGTCATTAGAACACAATTGCAAATGGCTTGTTGGTAGGCTATGTTTATTAGATGATAATCTTTAAGGGGGAAAAGAGAGAGGGCATTGGACCAAATTTTCAAAGAGGCTCACATTTCTGTATCCTCCGGAAACCACTCTTACTCCCTTGTGCATCCTTGCCATTCCCATCACTGGATTTGAACCAGCTGCAAGATCAATGATGGAGGAAAGCAAAAAACTGACCAAATTCCTACGGGCACTGCTTGGAGCTGATCAGTAACAAGATACAATGCAGGGAAACCTGGCTGTGCTGTACAGTAATAGACCAGCTTTGCAATTACTTGGCTAGTAGAGTATGTCTGACCTGATTGAGTGCTGCTGGGGAGGAAGAAAACAGGAGAATAAACCCCTCTAATTTCCAGCAGTGAGGTGCTTCCCCATTCCCCAGCAGAAAGCTGAAGGGGAATACACCAAAAGGTTTACTACATGTGCTACACACCCCCTCTTTGCAGGCTACTTGCAGATAAATTGCCTGCACGGGGTTTCTAAGATCCTGCTGAGCATCTCCACTCTTCAAGACCTTCCAGGCTCCAGTGATGCAAGTTTGCACTTGGATATGGATTGGGCATTTTCAGTCTCTTTTGGGACTGATAACTACAGTGCTGCCGCAAATAGCCCCTGACTGAAAAGAGGCCAGAAGGGTATTACATTTCCCAAGAGTTACACCTGACAAACAGGAGTGTGGGATTATATTTTTTTCTTTTCATTAGAGAAGGGAAGGAGGACAGCTTAACTACTGCAGACCTAAGGACAGCTTTATTTGTCCTGAATGCAAAATAATATTTTTCTGACACTGCAGCACCCTCATACCATGCCCTGGATGATGTGAATAGTATCTGTTTTGTGTGGTTTGTTTCTTTTAGTCCAGGAGAAGCATTCACGTGTGCAATGAAGAGTTTTGCTGCAGTGAAGGATTCATTGCTCGTTTCTGTTCTGTACCGTGCCAACCTTTCAGATTATGCAGCTGAACCAAAGAAGAGCTGCCTGCTCTTGGGACAGATGGCAGAGGAGGAGAGTGTTCCCAGTCCCTGTGGGCACCCCTGTGCAGCTTTGCATTGCAGGCAACCTGATGTCAGTCAGAATTTGACCTTCCACGCCCAAGACACCTAATTTGGCCAAACACTTCTTGCAGGGCATCCCCTCCTGGTGAGGCCAGTGCACCACCTGGCAGCAAGTCTGGCACTGTGACCCTGCTGGCAGACATCCATCTGCTGAGGACAACTCTCCCTGGTGACATTTAGCAGCAGATTTCTTCCTATTTTCTCCCCTGTTTCTAAGGAAAGAAGCTGCTATTTATTTTCCACATCTCGGAAAATCTGCAGTATGGACTAAAGGGGCCTGCCCTTGGAAGCTCAGTGGAGTCTGTAAGCACTTTAGGGAAGTGTTGTAAAGGATACACTGCTGGAAAGGATAAGGATCCTACTCTGGTCTCAGAAAGCAAAGCAACCCCAAAATCTGCTCAACCTGGTGGAAAATCCTCATTGTCCTGGGTGGCTTCTTTCTACAGCACTTTCCAAGGCACATGTTGAGTGGGACTCCCTCACACACAGCTACTCTAGCAATACTTTGAGACCACAGGTTTGTGGACAGTTCTACATTTTAGCCTTGGATGTGAAAACACTTAATACAGATCTGGAAACATCCTATGCAGTACAAGGCCAGACTGGACTTACCTTGATGGGAGAGTACCACTTGCGAGGAGAGGACGGCCTGCGCATGTTGTTTGCAAGGTTCCTGGGTTCAGGGAACTCGTATTCCTGTTCTGGCATCTTGACTCTGGCATTCTTGGCTTTCTCTAACTTAGCACCTTCTTCTGTGGAGCCCTTTTCTCCCCAGCGCACCTGAAAGAGGACATCAGGGCACCATTACCATAGTAGCTGCTGCAGAGAGTTACACCCCTATTGTTATAACTAGATCCTGGTCCATATTTTCCCAGTGTCCAAATCCACAGTGAAGAGGGAGCCATAGGCTGTGAAGCTTGTCTTAAACTGGAGTCCAATGCTTAACTTCAACCTTCTCCTCCCTTGTGATTTATGAGAAATGTGAGAGTGGGGAAAGGTTTCATAAAAACTAAAAAGATTGCCTTGTAATTTGTATGGCAACACTGCCCCTGCATCCCAGGCATGGACTGGGATCTTACTGTACTAGAAGAAAAAGATGGTCTCAAACTTCAGGAATGCTTGGCATACAACCAATCTTTGCTCGTATGTACAAAAAAGCTTAAAGAAGTTGTGCCTATCTCCTGAGGAATTTTTTTGGGTAAATTGGAAAGCTTATCACAGCTCAGTTCACAAATAAGATATTCTGATACATGAACTGGTATCTAATTACCTCCATTCGTTTGATGCCACCAACTCCTCGTCCACCATAATAAGAGGCATCTACTGTTGGCCATTTCTTCTTTGGAAGGCCATCATCATCTTCCTCCTAGAAAACAGAAGGAAGGGTTGCACTGTTAGGAAGTGTGACTAGAGACAGAAAGGAATAGCCAGTCACAGCCTATGTGACCCTTTAAGCCCACTAGAGCCAGTGCAATCAAGGTCCTGGCCTCTCCCTGGTTGTTCTCCAGAGGATGTACACTCATGAAAAGAAAATGTCTCACGATATAAACACCACCACTTGAAAGGTACAGCACAGCTCCAGCAACAACATGATTTTTGCTTTTTTGTTTTATTCTTTAAGGAGACTCTTGTCTTTCATCATCATTCAGGGAACATTCAGGGAAGTACATTTTTTCCACATTACAAAATCGTTGCAGCAACCGATGGCACCTAGAACAGCTGAAGGGCTGGGGGCTTTGGACTGCAAGTCTGGCTGAAATGCTGGTCACAAATGACAGTAGCAGGGATTCTTTGCCATCCCTTCACTTGGGCCAGAGCAAGAAAAGCTGCTATGAGAAGCGTTCCCTGGCCCACAGCTCCCCACACTGGAGCGACCAAAAGGGGGCAGATAGGTCACTCACTGCATTGTAGTTCAGGTCTGACAGAAGGAGGGGGAAAGTCTTGGTGGACAATAGGATGACCATCAGCCAACAATGTGCCCTTGTGACCAAGAAGGCCAAGGGTATCCTGGGGGGCATGAGGAAGAGTGGGACTAGCAGGTCAAGGGAGGTCATCCTGCCCCTCTGCTCTGTCCTGCCCTGGGGAGGCCCCATCTGGAGCACTGGGACCAGTTCTGGGCTCCCCAGTTCCAGAACGACAGGGAATTCTGGAGAGGGGACAGCAGAGGCTACAAAGATGATGAGGGGCCTGTGAGGAAAGGCTGAGGGAGTTGGGGCTTTTTAGTCTGGAGAAAAGCAGACTGAGGGGGGATCTGATCAACGCCTATAAATCCTTAAAGGGTGGGTGTCAGGAGGATGGGGACAGTCTTTTTTCAGTGATGCCCAGTGACAGGACAAGGGGAAATGGGCACAAACTTGAACATAAGAAGTTCCACCTAAACACGAGGAGGAACCTCTTTGCTGTGAGGGTGGCAGAGCCCTGGCAGAGTCTGCCCAGAGAGGTGGGGGAGTCTATGTCTCTGGGGACATTCAAACCTCCCCTGGACACGTTCCTGTTGGACCTGCTCTGGGTGGGCTTGCTTTGGTAGGGCATTGGACTGGGTGATCTCCAGAGGTCCCTGCCAACCGCATATCATTCTGTGATACTGTGATTTTGTGAAAGCAAGCAGCCAAGCAGGTCAGATTTGCTCCTGAGAGAAGGCAAATTAGGAGCACATTGGGAAACAACTGCAGTGTGAATGCCCAGCACAGAGATGAGGATCTTTTGAGATGAGCTGGCCAAGTGCAATAGGATGGAAAAGTGTAACGGAAAAGTTAGAAGAATGGAATGAGCTCTTATAATGAACTTCTGCCTCTGCTGGGGAGGCTGCCCATGGAAGTCCATGTGGCTTCAGGGATTTTCATGGCCTTATGCCAGCAAAAGTCAGGCCCTGGGTGACAAATGAGACTTAAACTCTGTATAAATTTACTGTGTTCTACCCTTACCCTTACTGTGTTACCCTACCACCGCAGGTGGAAACGTGTGGCACATCACCATCCACAGTTAAACGCATTCATGACCCTGATCTTCATGATGACACTCAGATGCTGTCAAATTAACAAATCAAGAAAATCTCCCTAAGTGTATTTAAAGTAAGTCCAGCTAAAGTTCTAGTGATTCTATATAGTCCATATTCTTTGTTGCACTATATAACAACTCCACATATGCTCTGACCTATATAAGTGCCTTTCCCTTTAATTTCTAGAGCTCAGGCTGTGAACTGGCGAAGCAGAAAAGCAGAGTTCATCAAAAACGTGAAGTATTTCCTGTGAAAAATGTGGAGAGAAATGAAAAATGGTCCCTCTCCTTTTTCTTTCTTTAATTTTTCACAGAGATTTGGCAAAACTCCAAAACTTAGGAGCTTTCCAAAACTGGAAAAGCCAAAAATACTTTGAAATTTAACTCCCCGGTAGGAAAACTGAAAAACTGGGGGGAAAAAATCCAAGACAAATGATGCTTTTTCATGTCAAACAAAAGCATTCCGGTTTTTCAAAATACACATAAAATCGTCTGCAAAGTTTGTCCTGATCTAAAGGAGGAGTGAACAATTGAGTCATAAATACAAGACTCCTTTCCTTCAGAGCTGACCTCCTTCTCTCTCTGCTCAGAGTGGCCAAGGCTCTTTGCTGCAACCAAAGAACTTAATATCTCTGCATGAAGTTTTCCGTGAGGACTTTTTTAAAAAATTGGAATCAAAGTCCTCTAAATATTTTCCTTCAGCAATTCTCTTTCTCGCTCTTCAGTTCAGTGCAGACTGGACTTCTCACAACAGGAAATACCAAGGTTTAGGAAATCTTCCCCACAAGCCCTTAAAAGCCCTGCAAGTCACTCCGGTCTGAGATAGGAGCCTTTCTGCCAGAACAACAGAAACAGCACAGAAAGGCAGCAGTGGACGCTTGAAAAACAAAGGAGTCACAAGTTTTCTGCAGGATGAGCCTGTTTACATGTTTTGAAGGGCACAGGAGGTTTTGCAATACAAGCAGAAAAAACCACCCCACCAGTGATGTCCTACACACTTGGGAAATACGCTCATGACACACGTGAGCAGCTGAAGGAAAGCAACTGGAAACTTGGGGGTCAGGGTAGGAGACAAGGGGAAAAAGAGAAGAAAGGAGGACACAGTCCCCAGCAGCCTCTCTCACCGAGCATCTGAGCCAATAAACCAGGGCTGAATTCCTGCAGCCTGGCTCAGCTTTGCCCATATTTTTTCTACGCTTAGCCACAAAGGGGTTTTTTTGCCTTAAGAAAAACTGCATGAAGGAACTTCAGCTCTGACCCAGCAGCAGTACGAAAAACAGCCCCGGAAAATTCAAGTGCATTTAAGGATGCTGGAAATTGACTGTACAGAACTTGGCATCTTTCCACCCCCAAAATCTGCTTTAGATAGAGCTAGAGTTTCTTTTAAAAAACAAGAAGCAAGACAGAGCTACGGTTCACAGTCAGAAATCCAGATTCGTAACTGCTGGATTTCAGAAAACAAAGATCTGTGTTTATCTCGGAGTCCATGCCAGGTTCTGTGTATCTTGACTTGAAGGAACCTCATCTGTGGGTAACACCAGGATAATTCAGGCTCTGCTGGGTGCATCTGAACCATTCAGGGCAAGAATTCAAACTAACTTTGGCCAGATATGAAAAAAGTTTGGACAACCGACCCCTCTCCCTGCCCTTATAATTATTTTCACAGTTGTCTCTGCAATGCCTGAATCTTGTCAGAATTTAGCATTTATAGAAAGCTCTGCTTGCACCAAGTGCTGTGAGACATGGGAAAACCATTCCTCAGAGTAAGAGATGTTACCATTTAATTTTACAGCCGAGGAGATACGGAGGTGAATACACTGCCCTCAGGGCTTCTGGCTCATTACTGCCTCGTTTTTCTCCCAAGGCCAGACTCATTTCCAAACTGTGTGGCCACCTCTGGGCCACCGAGGCACTGCCACGCTTCCAGGACACCTTGCTTGGTTCTCAGAAATGTTTCCTCCCTGCTGTGGCAGGTTTTGCTTGTTACGTTACGGTCTGCCAGGTATCTCAATGGCAACTGCCCAAACTCTGCTCTTTGTCGTCCCTCAGTATTTTTGCAAGAACATTGCTCTGTTTCTTCTCGTATCTTTGCCTGACACTGGCCCAAACCTGCAAACTATTGTCACAGAGCACTCACAAGTCACAAGAGCATCTGAGAGAAGATGGTCTACTAAGGAGCAGGCTGAAGAAAGGCTCAACTCTCATAAGGCACCAAAAAATTAACATATAAGCTTATTCTCAAGACATAAACCAGCTTTTGTTGGTCTTAGTGATCACAGAAACTCCTCGTTTATCTGTGGTGCAGATTCTTAATGGTCCTGCCTGAAATTACATTCTCCAAGTGCAAGGTGCTGCATGCACACAGCTAAGAGAGCCACTATGTTGATGAAGATGAAGGAAGGATGTTGAGTTATTCCATGGCTCCTCCCTGAGCTATGGAGAAGATGAAGTAAGGTCTTAAAAGGTCATGGGAATTAACACTGGTGCTCCCAATGCAACTGCCATGGGATTAATCCCAACCTTCAGTCTCTGCACTGACCTCACTTGCTGTGCTGGGGCTGTTGAGGTATTTCACATGACTCCACACCTTCATGGTGTAACACCTACACCTCCTCTGTTGTCAATAACATCCCAAATCTTTTTCTTCTAAATGCCAGTCTCTTGAAAGGTTCCTTTATTCCTCCCCCCATATTTCTGCAACTCTCTGTGAAAAGGGAGTGAAGGGGAAGGAGAAGAGCTGGTGTGCCACTGTGACCTGGCTTTATTTCAGGAATAACAGAATACATTTCCTGCCTTAGTGTCCACAAAAAGTTTCTACCAGATCCTTTCTCTGGAGCTTATTTTGTTATCTCCCCAGCAAGGGTTTTCAGGAAGACAGGGGAAAACAATTTGGAAAAGATTAATAAACAGTAATAAGTGAAGGTGTGAGCAGCTCCCCACGCAGAGGAATCCCTGTTAGCCATTCTCTGGCCTCACGAATGTTCATTTGTGGGAGAAAGAGATCAGGTCACAAAGACCAGATTGGTCCAAGCTGAACAGGTGGTTTCATCCATTGGCTGAACAATAGCTGCATCCCAGGGAGTTAAACTCCTCCTTTTCCCATCTGCCTCCCGGGACAGTGATAATTACCTTCAGCATCTCATGACTCTGCTGCTGAATGGTCCTTTCTCTCCAGGACTTTCTTTGTGTGTTTGCTCTGCTGTATGTGGGTAAGATGACAACAGACATAAGAATTATCCAATTACAGGCTGGTTGGTGGCTTGGCTCTGGTGCCATCCTAGGGGTGACTGTGGAGCTCAGAGAAAGAACAGCATGGGAAAAATGGGTCTGAGTGATGAGGAAAGGACACACTCTGGGCACCTGGTAGATCTCCTGCCTGGTTTTGCCAGACTTCAGGGAGCCCTGTGGCCCTGAATCCTTTCTGCAGGAGGAAAGCACTGCCATGACAGAAAAAGAAGATACAGCCATGTATTTTAACATTGCCTGGTCTCCGTTTACAGGGCAAGGATGATCTGGAGGGCTCCAGTTTGTGCCCCCTCTGGCTGAAGTCAGAGCCTGTCCTGTGGGACTGACGAGCTGCAGACCCCTGGCAGTGCATAGGAATTGTTGGAAGCTGCAGTTCCCTGCAGGGTGGGGATTTTTGATGTAGGAGATGGGCTGCTATAGTGAGAACCATCTTCAGCCTTTGGTAAGCTTTTGGTCTGAGCTCAGTAAGAGATGTTCCAAGAAGCCCAGCCTGAAGGTGACACATGAATAAAAGTAGCTGTGTCTTCCTCCAGCAGGGCTAGAAAAAGTCTTTCACCTCCACTGAAGGTAGAAGAATGTGGTTTTGCTCCACCATCAATGACTAATCACAGGCCAGAAAGGTGCTCACTGGCTCCTGGAGGCATTTACCTCTTCCGATTGGCACTAACTCGATCTTTCCTGGCTGTAAGTAAAACCATCTGTCCTTCCTCTGGGCTCAACCTTCTCCTGTATCCTCTCGTGTCTGACGAGCACAGCAGTAAGTTGACGACAGTCACAATTTCTGAATGAATTAATTGGAAGTTTCTATCCAATAATGATTTCCTTCACCAACAGTGAGTGTGACTCCAAAGGTCTCAAAGGCCTTTAAAGTAGAGTTCAATAAAACCTCTGGTGGGTTCTTGATAGCAACGCTGCTTCCCCTTCATTATTATGGTATAATGCATTCTCCCTGCAGCGCAAAGATATATGGGCCTCAGCTCCCAAATCTGCTGATGCAAGAATTCCCCATGGCTTTTTTTTTTTTTTTTGGCCAAGATTTTTGGGAGAAGAAAAAAAATCTTACTGTAACTGTAATGCTGCTGCTTAAGGGATTCGTGCTCGTTCATGCTGGAGATGAGCAGTTGCTAGGTTGTCTGTGAGACAGACCTAAGAAAAACTGGATCCCAGAAAATCAACTCCACCTTCTATTTCATAGAATCACAGAATCATAGAACTGTCTGGGTTGGAAGGGACCTTTCAGATCATCAAGTCCAACCATCAACCGAACTCTGATAAAAAAACCAACCAACCAAAAAACCACCAACACCCCACATCACTAAACCATGTCTTTAAGCACTACCTCAACCCAGCTTTTAAATCCCTCCAGGGATGGTGCCTCAGCCACTGCCCCGGGCAGCCCATTCCAAGGCTTAATAACCCTTTCAGGGTAAAAATTTTTCCCAATATCCAACCTGAACCTCCCCTGGCACAACTTGAGGCCATTTTCTCTTGTCCTGTCCCCTGTTCCTTGGGCAAAGAGACCGACTCCCCCCTGGCTACACCCTCCTTTCAGGGAGTTGGAGAGTGAGAAGGTCTCCCCTCAGCCTCCTTTTCTCCAGGCTGAACCCCCCCAGCTCCCTCAGCCTCTCCTCACAAGACTTGTGCTACAGAGCCCTCACCAGCTCTGTGGACCCGCTCCAGCCCCTCAATGTCTTTTTTTGTGGTGAGGGGCCCAAAACTGGTGCAAAATTTGTTTTGAGCAAAGCAGAAAATATGAAGCATCCAACCTCCTGTGAAAGCATCATACCACTGCCAGTCCCATTCTGTGGACCAGGCTCTATAGGAGTAAGCAACACCAATGAAATGCATCTTTTCAGAGCTTCTGCTATTTTTCTACTACATAGTACAAGTCATAGCTTCAAACTCCACTAATTTTTGAATGCTGCTCTGTTGCTATACAGTTTCTTAAGTAGTAAAAACTGTATTTTCCTTTTTAAGGTACCTTTGGCTGCTAATTGTTTAAGATGTTGTATAATTGTATAAGATGGTTGTAGGATAATTGAGTGATGAGCTTAGGGGATGTGCTCTGCTGGAAAGTGCCTGCAAAATTACACCATCAGACTAATCCCTGCAACCTTGGCACATTGTTGTGACCAAAGCTCCTCACCCCAACGTCCCAAACCAGGACAGGTAACAGCCAAAGGGTTTTATGGTTCTCTTGGATTCACAGGGAAGCAGGTAAGTGAGATGTACCAGGTGAATGCAGTTTTTCAGGCACTGTGCAGTGCCCTTCTCTGGGCACAACCACAGCCTGGAGAAGTCTATGTTTAAAGCCATTATCTATGGGGAGCACGCGCGAGCGCAGGCAGAACAACAGCCTGCTTCTGTACGAGGAGGCTTTGCCCCTCCTTCTCCACAGCACAAGATCAGGTTAGTTTAAAACAAAAAGCTAAATTTAAAAAACCTAAATTACATTGATAAAACTGTGAAACAGATGAACTGAGGACTATTTCATCCAAAGAGCTGCACAAACTGTTCCTCTCTGTCAGAATAATGGTCAAGAGAAGATATAACATGTCCAGAAGTATCTTTAGACCAGCTTAACTAAACTTAACCTGAAGCAAATAGAACTGGTCTGCTGCAACTAGGTTATTTTGCAACAACTGATTTGCTTTTGCAGCACTTAATGGTTTGATAAAAGGCTTCCTTATAAGTGAAGCACATGTGCCCTCTTAGCACAGAGATGTAATTTCCCCTTCCAGTCCTTGGCTAGTGAGCCAGCATTCCAGAATGATGTATTTTAATTAATTTCAGCAATTGAATCCCTTGGCTTGGAGGAATGTGCAATGCAGAACTGAGCATGTGCAATTTTAGGTTAATATTTTCCTTTTCATTCAAGAGGACAGAAGCTAACAAAGCTAGTGGGTTTACACCAAAATGTCTGCTTAGGAGAACAGGCCAGATGCTTGTGTGTTGAGGCACGGGGAGTACTGGATCCAAACACAAATCTCCCTTGAGTCCAGGAATGTTCAGATTTGGAGTTTTGCCTCAGGCTTGTTTTGAAGGGGCACCAAGATGGAAGTTTTTGGTGTTGGCCTTGGCTCCAGCTGCCCTGAACTATTTCTCTGCACTCAGTGCAGACAGAAGCCAGGTTGGATCCCACCTCTGAAGTCTGGCTGAGGACTGAGCCTTAGGAGTGTCCTCCTGCCTTGGGGCAGAGAACAACCACTGGGCCCGGCTTTATGGAGAGCAGAGAGGATCAGTTCAACAAGCTTTTCCACTCACAAGCTGGATCAGATGATGAATTTATCTCCAGATGCGATAAGAAAGCAAACCGACCAACCAAATCACTTTGAGCATGGATCTAAGTCTTCTCTTACTTGCACAGTGAGGAGGAACTGATCCAAACCCCAGTGAAGTCAATGGAAAAACTCCCATTGACATCACTGCCCTGAACACAGCCCAGTGACTCTTCAATGAAATCCCATGTGCAAAACAGTGGGAGCAAAGTAGGGACTCATTGCGTGCTGAAAGCAGGACACAGGAAAAGGCAGATGAAAAACAGGGCATATTTCTGGGGATAGTCTACTCATTAAGTAATGGTGACATAGCTTTAAACCGTTTGTTGCTAGATTCATCTCAAAAGAGTAAGCAGAGTTAAGATTAAGGTTTTAATGTTGCTTTATCATTTTTCCCCACTAAAACTTCTCTGGCTAGTTCAGCTCTTCTGATATCAAGGTGATTTTGCTGGGGTTTTATGCCCGCTCAGAATCTGGCCCTCCATCTTCAGACACATTGCAAAGGCTGGGGCTGCCTTTGCTCACAGCAACTGTCGTCCAAGGGACCAGCATTGGGAGAAGCCACTCAGCTGCCAAGATGTGTTATATATGTGTGTGCTAAACCACCAACAGCGTTACCGTGGGTTCCAGGAAGGCAGTTAAGCACACATTTAGGTTCTATTAACTTCAAAGTTAAACACATGCTTAAGAGTTGTCTTTTTTGTGAATCACAGCCCAACTCTGCAATATTGTTCTGACCAAGTGGAAGTATTTTTGGCCTCTGTTCTCCTTCCCTACCTGCTCCCTGCAGGAACTGTATACACTGATCTCAGTCACTCTTAAATAAACAAAATACATCTCCATCTCTGTAGAAGCTCAGTGAGCAGGGTGAAACACATGTGGCAGACACCAGCCACAAAGCCCCTTGTTTAGCTGAACCACTGTTGACTTTTCAGCTGGAGCTGAGCTCAGAGGTTTCAAGGGTCCCTGCTCTGCCCTGCAGCGGAACTGCAACCTCTGGAGGAGACTGAACAAAATCTTGTCCTTACCATTGAGGAAACCAGGTTGTCAGTGTTACTCACCTCGCTGTCTTCTGCAGGAGGTGGGGGGGGCTCTTTGATGATCTAGAAGAGTCAAAGAGAAACAGAAGAGTACATTCATATTTTGTTCTTTAGCACAATTCAAATGTCACTTAAAGAAAAACTCCAAATAACAAAACAAAAGGATATGCCACTGTGAACATCTCTGAACTTGGTCACAACCCTGCGTGCTTCCAGGGGGTTGTGTGTGCTACCGGTGACACAGTCACTGAGGGGGGAAACAGGAGGTGTCCCAAAGCCCTGCCATATAGATATTTCCTAATTACAGCTCCAGACTCACACTGCTCATTAGGTGAGCCCTGCCCTCGGTGAGGAAACAGCAATTTCAAAGTCATGTACCCTTGATTCTCCAACCCCTCATCCCAGTAGGAGTCATGGCCAGTGCTGGCTCTATAATATCCCCTGTTCCACATGAACAACCACACTAAAATCAGCATCTCCTTCTCCTGGCCACTGCACACGTGTACAGATCCTGCCTCACGTAATTTACAGCCTGAACAGACTGAAAACTGAAACCGAGGTGGAGTAAAACGCCCTGGAGACATTGCAAAGCAGTAATAAACCCCCAGCCTGTGTCTCCCAGACTCATACTTCATTCCAGAAGATTGTGTCACCTCATGCTCTCATGAAAAATGCTTTTCACATTATCAGGCTAATATAGTCCACTCTCATATGCTTAAAAAAATATAAATATATATATATATATACATTTGAGGCTCTCCCAGGATTTGCAATAAAGCAAGCAGGGTGAGGTTTTAGACTGGTCCAGGATATTCTCCATAGAAATATTTTAAGTTTATGTGGGCGTGAGGCTATTATCTAATGCAAAAAGTTTGCATGTAGGGTCCGGCAGGCAGTTGGCTTTTATCACAGCTCTCCACTCCAACAGCAACAGAGAGCCTTCCAAAGGGAAAGCAGTTGCATAAAGGCATGTCAGATATCTCTCCCTGACATGAGATGCACCCATTGCACTCAACAGACTCAATCAGCCAGTCACGTCAATGCAATTGTCCCAGGAATAGATTTTATCCAGTAGTTTTAAGTCCATCTGGATGAGGAAGCTCTTGCTTTATGCACCAAGGCATGAGTCAGATGCTGTCAGGGTGCTGAGCGCCTGGGGAGACAGCACTGAGTGCCCCCAGCTCCTCTCAGGACTGGGTATGAGGTGCAGAGGTTGTCCAGGATGGGGGGACAGATGTGGAGGCTTAAAAATTACCCTTTAAAAAAATTCTAGATCACAGTCCCAAATAATAACAGCTTGGCTGTTTAAATGCAGAAAAGGACAATGACAGTCACATTAAAGGCCCTAAAGATTTAAATATTTACAACAATTCCTCTCACTCGTGTTTTTCCTTCTCTGATGAGGTCACTGTCTTTATTTTCATCTGCAAACCCCGAGTCATGCAATGTGGAATTAATGAAGAGCATGTGCCTCTGGCAGGGGAGGTGAGAGGCTGGATCGGTCCTTTCTTTGCATCTCAGCCCAGAGCAGTGATGGTTGTAGAGCTCGGCCACTACCTGTTCCTGGGCAGTTGGGCTTGTTTGGTGGCCTACGGTGCCCTGTGGGGAACCCTGCTATAGAACCTCCATGCTTTAGCAACTGACATTGAACCTTTGTTGATATGCACAGAAGGACAAAGCACATGAAAAATCATAGAATCACAGAATGGTTAGAGTTGGAAGGGA